>CM029017.1:213606091-213792705 GCA_016801055.1 Panax notoginseng | reverse complement strand
TGTTTCTGTAACGACCCCAAAATAGGTCCATTCCATCCAACCCATTCTGAGTCGCAAAATACATGGTACAGAAAACAACTACAACTTATTACAACAATTGTCGTGCAAAATACAACAACACATATGCTGTGAGTTTGGATACAAATATATACCAAATGTGACTCATGTTCCAACCGTGGACATCACCTCACAATGACACCTTACATAAAGGTATAGTCAAAAACTGTTTTAGAAATTAGAATCTTTGGGAAGTGCTCAAGGAAACCTTCGTACATGGGAGGCCATGCGTCTAGGTTATGATAGATATCATATGGCCACAGAATTATCCTTGGTTGACCCAATAGACCCAAAGAAAAACGAGAAGATTACTATCATATTCTTCCCAATGGTGAGTCTTCTCTTGACTTATCATTATCTCCACTGTCTCTAATTGAGAATTATACTTCAAACAAACACCAAGATTATATAGGTAGTGCTCGTAGATATACTCAGCAAGTGGATGAGCACAACCCTGTCTTATGATGACACGAGGTTGTATGTCATTAGACATCTTGTATGATAGTGGCAAAACACCCTTCCAACGTTGGGTTCGCCTCACCCTATTTTCTTCACCAAATATAACTACTAAATGATGACCACCGTTCTATTCCCTTGTTACCCCGCTCGACCCAGCTACACTCTTATTACCTGAAAGGAATTGTGAAGCAAAAGGGTGAGCACAACTAGCTCAGTAAAGAATATCATGACTAAAGATAATTAAATTATCAATAGCCTTCATCAATAATAAATCAGAGATTTAGAACATATGGTAAATGATAAAAATTTCAACCATAGTTGCAGCGGAACGAGCAATCCATTAGAAGAGTCAAATAGACTATAAAGTCTATTATCTTCTCCATGTTAAAAATCCACCAACAATATTTTATTCCTGTAACATCAATCAACAATTCTGGTCCACAATCATATGAATAACTCATAATCATAACTGTAGTTCTAAATTCCTCTTCTCATCCAGGACGAAGATAATTTTCATCACCTATCTTTACCTGAAACATCAAAGATCATGGTTATACCAAATCACATTTCCTGTTCATAATCATACTAATAACTTCATCTTTGCACTACGGCCAAAGATATTCATTTGTATCACCAGTTGTCATGTTCATCTCAACATCTGTTCATCTTTGCACTACTGGCCAAAGATATTCAACAACAGGTCATCTTTGCACTACGGGCCAAAGATATTCATCAACAATTCATCTTTGCACTACAGGCCAAAGATATTCATCAACAGTTCATATTTACACTACAGGCCAAATATATTCATCAACAGTTCATATTTGCACTACAGGCCAAATATATTAATATCTCAAAGAAATATATAATCATTTCAGAATTTATATAAACAATAATTATAACCATGTTGATCAATTCACCTTTGCACTTAAGCTAAGATATTCAATTATAAATTCAATGGTCATGATCATACCAGTCAACAATTCAACTTTGCACTACTGGCCAAAGAGAACCCATAGTCATGATCATACCAATAATTACCCATCTTTACACTCAAGTGAAAGAGAATTTCAACATCAGGGTTATAAAAATGTTATATATGATAATAAAAACAATATGATCAAAACATGGATTTAATTTAAGAGCAATATTCATAAATCAACTATAATTTGGTTAAAAAAGAAACCAATTTTTTGTGAATAGTAACTCGTAGTACTCATAAATAGTAACTCGTGAATAGTAACTCATGAATAGTAACTCATGAATAGTAACTCATGAATAGTAACCTCGACACAAAAAGATAGAAATTCTACAATAAAATTCATACCAATATTTCGGTATAATGATATTGAAAGAATAACATTACTTAAATTTATAAACAATTTATTTTAATTGTTTACACTTTACTAATTAATGCATTTAATCATCATAAAATGTCAACTCTTACAATTTCATCATCAATAACCAAAACCCTCATCAAAAATCTGCATATACCTCATATAGGATTCTCAAGCCATAAAATCCTATTTTCCAATTTTCTTACTTCACAAAACATATTTAATTCATTTACTCATAACTAGACTATTTTCATGAAAAATACCAAATCAGTTCAAAAATATTTCTTTTCTGGGATTTAGCATAATATAGTCCCATAGTGAACATATATTTTTCTCAGAATTTTTAAAAGTCATTTACTATTTTTCATATGGCCAAAATAGCCGAATATTTAGACATTTATCAAAAATTGTACTTTTGTCTAAAAATTCTGAAATTTACAGAGTATACTTCTATCATATACATGTACTCCCAATAAAAATTTCATCAATTTTGGAGTTAACCACAAGGAATTATAAGCGATTACTTTTAAAATAGTCTTTTCTCATAAAATTCATAACTCTCAATCTATACATCCAAAAATCACCATTTTTGGACACAATCAAGAAAACTCATCAAAATATCATTTTAAATTTTTCCAGATTTTTTGAAGTTCAGAAAAATTACGAAACTGAAAATCATAACAACCCTTAAAATCCCTTACAATCCCTTACCTCAAAACAGCAGTACTTCTGACCGGAATGTAAAGCTGAAAGAAACTTGCACTGAATATCAACTCTCAAAGTATCTAAAAACTCACAAAATATGCTTCATAATATAGAGAGAGAAAGAGAGAAAGCTTATGTTTCTGGTGTGATTTTCAATTCTAACTTAGCCCTCTATTTATAGGAAAATTTTGGTAGGTTTGACCTGCAACCTGATGGCTTTACCTGCTACTATTCCCACCCACCACATTTGAAATATAATTCAGCACATTTCTTCACCAACCACAAGTGGGGCCCACCAATTCTAGAATTTTCCACCAAAATGATAAACTCCGAAAATTCAACAATTTCTGAACCAGTCATCTCGTAAAATTCATAATAAATCATACGTTCATTTTTAACGGTTCAAAATTTGTGGACATATACTCAACTTATATATGTATAACATATCCAAAAATTACCACGATCCAACGGTCGGATTAAAAATTATAACCCCCGCAAAATATCTCAAAAACCCTAATTTTTAATACCTCCATTCCGACAAAAATACTGATAAAAACCTCAACATTAACTCCTTCATTTTTAACCACAAAAAATATATCCCTCATTTATATCCACATAAAATAAATATTTCCTTATCATATGAATCAATAATTAATTATTCACAAATAATATTACAGAATCACATTTATGACAACCAGGCCGTTCCCAGGAAAGAGGGGGCTTTCCAATAAGGATTTCTCCTTACTGGCGCGCAATTAGATGACCAAACCTCTCCTTAGACAGAACTTTCTAGACATTGCCAATAATGTTATCTAATAATATTATTCAAATAATATGAATTATTGATCTGATAATGGAAAATACTGTGCAGCAACAATTATTGAAACAACAATAATATAAAATATCAACGCAGCAATTATTGAATCAATAAAATAAAATATTGAACAGTAATTACTGTAACAATTATTGAGTAGTGCCTTCTTACGTAAGAATCAATAATTTCAAAAATACTGTGCAATACCGTGTGCTACTGTGCAATAACGCGTATTACTGTATTTTAACCACCGGGTATTCCAACAGTGTTAACGGTAACAACTACGCCGTTATTTGTAAAAACTCAAATTTGTCGTTTTCTTCATCCGACAGTTATTCTGTTATGGGGCCCACAAATAGCTGCGCCGTCGTACGAATATTCCCCGACAGAAAGAATATTCCACGACCAAACGAATATTCCCCGACAACAATGATTATTTTATAACCACTTGTGTATTTTAAAAAAAAATTTATATATCACCCTTAACTTTAACATTTATCAATTTAACCATTTACTGAATAGTAATTATAAGAAAAATTGAATACTTTTATTTCATAAAATTCGGGGTCTTACAATCTCCCCTCCTTATGAAATTTCGTCCCCGAAATTTACGTACCTGGTATTTCAAAGAGTTGAGAATACCTTCCTTTCATTTCAGATTCCATCTTCCCTGTCATCATAATTTCTCCATTGCTCATCTTCTGTATTTCAAATATCATTCTAGAATACAGCTTCAAAACAAGGGTTAATTTAACAAATTAACATATCACATAATATCCCGATATTATGACTGACCAACAAATAAGCTTAGGTAGGACACACTAGCGAAGGATTTACTCATCTCTCCCCTCCTAGTTATATTCCCTGATCTCCGCCAGAGACCATATCCCCAAGCTCTGATACCAAAATGTAACGACCCCAAAATAGGTCCATTCCATCCAACCTATTCTGAGTCGCAAAATATATGGTACAGAAAATAACTACAACTTTATTACAACAATTGTCGTGCAAAATACAACAACACATATGCTGTGAGTTTGGATACAAATATATACCAAATGTGACTCATGTTCCAACCGTGGACATCACCTCACAATGACACCTTACATAAAGGTATAGTCAAAAACTGTTTTAGAAATTAGAATCTTTGGGAAGTGCTCAAGGAAACCTTCGTACATGGGAGGCCATGCGTCTAGGTTATGATAGATATCATATGGCCACAGAATTATCCTTGGTTGACCCAATAGACCCCAAAGAAAAACGAGAAGATTACTATCATATTCTTCCCAATGGTGAGTCTTCTCTTGACTTATCATTATCTCCACTGTCTCTAATTGAGAATTATACTTCAAACAAACACCAAGATTATATAGGTAGTGCTCGTAGATATACTCAGCAAGTGGATGAGCACAACCCTGTCTTATGATGACACGAGGTTGTATGTCATTAGACATCTTGTATGATAGTGACAAAACACCCTTCCAACGTTGGGTTCGCCTCACCCTATTTTCTTCACCAAATATAACTACTAAATGATGACCACCGTTCTATTCCCTTGTTACCCTCGCTCGACCCAGCTACA
This sequence comes from Panax notoginseng, assembly GCA_016801055.1. Taxonomy (NCBI): domain Eukaryota; kingdom Viridiplantae; phylum Streptophyta; class Magnoliopsida; order Apiales; family Araliaceae; genus Panax; species Panax notoginseng. Next base: position 213,787,751 of record CM029017.1, on the reverse strand, counting down.
CTCTTATTACCTGAAAGGAATTGTGAAGCAAAAGGGTGAGCACAACTAGCTCAGTAAAGAATATCATGACTAAAGATAATTAAATTATCAATAGCCTTCATCAATAATAAATCAGAGATTTAGAACATATGGTAAATGATAAAAATTTCAACCATAGTTGCAGCGGAACGAGCAATCCATTAGAAGAGTCAAATAGACTATAAAGTCTATTATCTTCTCCATGTTAAAAATCCACCAACAATATTTTATTCCTGTAACATCAATCAACAATTCTGGTCCACAATCATATGAATAACTCATAATCATAACTGTAGTTCTAAATTCCTCTTCTCATCCAGGACGAAGATAATTTTCATCACCTATCTTTACCTGAAACATCAAAGATCATGGTTACACCAAATCACATTTCCTGTTCATAATCATACTAATAACTTCATCTTTGCACTACGGCCAAAGATATTCATTTGTATCACCAGTTGGTCATGTTCATCTCAACATCTGTTCATCTTTGCACTACTGGCCAAAGATATTCAACAACATGTCATCTTTGCACTACGGGCCAAAGATATTCATCAACAATTCATCTTTGCACTACAGGCCAAAGATATTCATCAACAGTTCATATTTGCACTACGGCCAAATATATTCATCAACAGTTCATATTTGCACTACAGGCCAAATATATTAATATCTCAAAGAAATATATAATCATTTCAGAATTTATATAAACAATAATTATAACCATGTTGATCAATTCACCTTTGCACTTAAGCTAATGATATTCACTTATAAATTCAATGGTCATGATCATACCAGTCAACAATTCAACTTTGCACTACTGGCCAAAGAGAACCCATAGTCATGATCATACCAATAATTTACCCATCTTTACACTCAAGTGAAAGAGAATTTCAACATCAAGGTTATAAAAATGTTATATATGATAATAAAAACAATATGATCAAAACATGATTTAATTTCAAGAGCAATATTCATAAATCAACTATAATTTGGTTAGAAAAAGAAACCAATTTTGTTGTGAATAGTAACTCGTGAATAGTAACTCATGAATAGTAACCTCGACATAAAAAAGGTAGAAATTTCACAATAAAATACATACCAATATTTCGGTATAATGATATTGAAAGAATAATATTCTTAAGCTTATAAACAATTTATTTTAATTGTTTACACTTTACTAATTAATGCATTTAATCATCATAAAATGCCAACTCTTAAGATTTCATCATCAATAACCAAAACCCTCATCAAAAATCTGCATATACCTCATATAGGATTCTCAAGCCATAAAATCCTATTTTCCAATTTTCTTACTTCACATAACATATTTAATTCATTTACTCATAACTAGACTATTTTCATGAAAAATACCAAATCAGTTCCAAAAATATTTCTTTTCTGGAATTTAGCATAATATAGTCCCATAGTGAACATATATTTTTCTCAGAATTTTTAAAAGTCATTTACTATTTTTCATATGGCCAAAATAGCCGAATATTTAGACATTTATCAAAAATTATACTTTTGTCCAAAAATTCTGAAATTTACAGAGTATACTTCTATCATATACATGTACTCCCAATAAAATTTTATCAATTTTGGAGTTAACCACAAGGAATTATAAGCGATTACTTTTAAAATAGTCTTTTCTCATAAATTCATAACTCTCAATCTATACATCCAAAAATCACCATTTTTGGACACAATCAAGAAAACTCATCAAAATATCATTTCAAATTTTTCCAGATTTTTGAAGTTCAGAAAAATTACGAAACTGAAAATCATAACAACCCTTAAAATCCCTTACTATCCCTTACAATCCCTTACCTCAAAAGAGCAGTACTTCTGACCGAATGTAAAGCCGAAGGAAACTTGCACTGAATAGCAACTCTCAAAGTATCTAAAAACTCACAAAATATGCTTCATAATATAGAGAGAGAAAGAGAGAAAGCTTATGTTTCTGGTGTGATTTTTAATTCTAACTTAGCCCTCTATTTATAGGAAAATTTTGGTAGGTTTGACCTGCAACCTGATGGCTTTACCTGCTACTATTCTCACCCACCACATTTGAAATATAATTCAGCACATTTCTTCACCAACCACAAGTGGGGCCCACCAATTCTAGAATTTTCCACCAAAATGATAAACTCCGAAAATTCAACAATTTCTGAACCAGTCATCTCGTAAAATTCATAATAAATCATACGTTCATTTTTAACGGTTCAAAATTTGTGGACATATACTCAACTTATATATGTATAACATATCCAAAAATTACCACGATCAAACGGTCGGATTAAAAATTATAACCCCCGCAAAATATCTCAAAAACTCTAATTTTTAATACCTCAATTCCGACAAAAATACTGATAAAAACCTCAATATTAACTCCTTCATTTTTAACCACAAAAATATATCCCTCATTTATATCCACATAAAATAAATATTTTCCTATCATATGAATCAATAATTAATTATTCACAAATAATATTACAGAATCACATTTATGACAACCAGGCCGTTCCCAGGAAAGAGGGGGCTTTCCAATAAGGATTTCTCCTTACTGGCGCGCAATTAGATGACCAAACCTCTCCTTAGACAGAACTTTCTAGACATTGCCAATAATGTTATCTAATAATATTATTCAAATAATATGAATTATTGATCTGATAATGGAAAATACTGTGCAGTGACAATTATTGAATCAACAATAATATAACCTATCAACGCAGCAATTATTGAATCAATAAAATAAAATATTGAACAGTTATTACTGTAACAATTATTGAGTAGTGCCTTCTTACGTAAGGATCAATAATTCAACAATAATGTGCAATACCGTGTGCTACTGTGCAACCACGCGTATTACTGTATTTTAACCATCGGGTATTCCAACAGTGTTAACGGTAACAACTACGCCGTTATTTGTAAAAACTCAAATTTGTCGTTTTCTTCATCCGACATTTATTCTGTTATGGGGCCCACAAATGGCTGCACCGTCGTACGAATATTCCCCGACAGAAAGAATATTCCACGACCAAACGAATATTCCCCGACAACAATGAATATTTTATAACCACTTGTGTATTTTGAAAAAAATTTATATATCACCCTTAACTTTAATATTTATCAATTTAACCATTTATTGAATAGTAATTATAAGAAAAATTGAATACTTTTATTTTATAAAATTCGGGGTCTTACAGTTTCTAGAAGCTAGGCTTTCTGCTGGTAGGGAGAGAGAGAAGAATGAGCTTTTTGAACTTCTGAGATGAGTTTTCAAAAAGGCCTTTTCAAACTGTACTTGTAACTTCCCTCCTCTCGATCTGCATAGTGGGGCATGTGTCAAGTCCTGCTTGGCTCCCTAAGGATCATGTTTGTCCCTAAGGCGCTTATCAAAGGAATTGCTTAGATTTGTTAGGAATGATGTCATCACAGGATGCTTCTTTGTCATGTCGACGCATCTCAACAATCGTGGTCCTTCTTTAGTCACCTTTACGATTTTGAACATAGCCTTTATATCTGCATGGTTATCATAACCTAGAGCATAGAGTTTATGGATGTAAATTTAGCATGCCTAACTCACTAATCAATTTATTAAATATGGATTCATCTAGAGGCTTTGTAAAGACATTAGCAAGTTGATTTTCAGAAGGGATGTATTGTAAAGATATAGTCCCATTTTGAACATGATCCCTAATAAAATGATATCTTATTTCTATATGCTTAGTCCTAGAATGCATGACAGGATTGTGTGTTATTGCTATTGCACTTGTGTTAGATTTGAAATCAAACCCATAGTCTGCTAGCTGATTTTTCATCCACAAGATTTGAGCACAGCAACTGCCAACAACAATGTATTCAGCTTCTATTGTTGAGGTAGATACTGAGTTTTGCTTCTTGCTAAACCAGGACACAAGTCTGTTTCCTAACAACTGACAGGTGCCACTGGTACTTTTTTTATCGATCTTACAGTCTGCAAAATCAGCATCTGTATATCCTGTTAGTTCAAAGGAGGACTCCTTAGGATACCAAAGTCCCAAGTGAGGTGTGCCTTTGAGATACTTGAAATTCCTTTTTATAGCAGTTAAGTGTGATTCCTTAGGATTAGCTTGGAATCTAGCACATATGCATGTTGCAAACATTATGTCTGGTCTACTAGCAGTTAGATATAGAAGAGAGCCTATCATACCTCTGTATTGAGTTATATCAATACTTTTACCTTTCTCATATTTGTCAAGCTTGGTTGCTGGAGCAATTGGTGTTTTCATGGGAGAGGCTGATTCCATGCCATACTTTTTAAGTAAGTCTTTAATGTACTTGGCTTGGTTTATGAAGATTCCTTCATCAGTCTGCTTTACTTGTAATCCAAGGAAGAAATTCAGCTTACCCATCATACTCATTTCGAACTTGCTCTGCATATGTGAGACCCCAGAATTTACGAATAAAGATTTAAATTTCTCGAAATATTTTTTAATATTATGGTGTGGATTTGATATAATGTTATAGTTGTGGGTAGTATTTATAAATTTTACAAAGTATACAAGTGGTCATTTTATATTTGATTGGTCGGGGAATATTCATTTTATCAGGGAATATTCGTACAACGACATAATCATTGGTGGACCCCGCAACAGAATTATTGTCGAATTGAGAAAACGACAAAAATATTTTATGAAAATAACGGCGAAAGTTTTACAGTTAACTGTTGAACACTCGGTGTTAAAAGCGTAGTAATACGTGTGGTTGCATAGTAGCACATTGTATTGATTATTGATGCTTAAGTGATAAGTCACTTAGTTTTGTTTTATTGATATTATTAATGTAATAAAACAGAAAAACTTTTTATATAAAACAAAATACTTTTATAAAGTTATTCTATAAATAGAATATATTATATTCTATTATGCATAGTATTTTGCATACTAAAATCTTTTTATATAAAACAGAATACTTTTATAAAGTTATTCTATAAATAGAATATATTATATTTTATTTAAAAGATTTTGTTTTAAATCTGGACCGTCCGTTTAAAGTAAATCAATCTGAACCGTTCATGAATTAGTTACTATGCAGTCCATTCTTCTATAAATAGAAGCTAATTCCTTCATTATTTCTTACGAATTTACTGAAACTCTAGAGAGATAAACTGTAGAGAGAAAGAAGAAAAGTATTCTGCTACTTCACTACTCATATATCCAGTACTCTTCTTCTTAAGGTAATTAAGGAGTATTATTTCTTTTGAATTCATGAAGAGAACTTCTGTTATTCTATTCTTTATTATTCTGTTGGAATAACCTATATACGCGGGCTACCCTATACTTGGTAAAATTCTTCTGTTATTCCATTTTTTATTATTCTGTTGGAATAACCTGTATACGCGGGCTACCCTATACTTGGTGAAATTCTTCTGTTATTCCATTCTTTATTATTCTGTTGGAATATCCTGTCTGTGCGTTTTACGCCGAACATGATTCCGTCTTTATTATTCTGTTGGAATATCCTGTCTGTGCGTTTTACGCCGGACCTGATTCCGTCTTTATTATTCTGTTGGAATATCCTGTCTGTGCGTTTTACGCCGGACCTGGTTCCGTTATTTATTATTCTATTGGAATAACCTGCCTGTGCGGTCTATCGCATGCCTAGTGATTTCTTTTGTTATTCCATTCTTTATTATACTCAGTTGGTTAAAGTTTTGACTTCTATACTCCATGAAATTAGTGGAATATCCTTGATATTTTCGTTTCATCCAGTATCTTTTCATGAAAATATTCTTCTGAGCATTCTTGAATTTTACTCTACAAAGAAGTATCATGTTGACAATTTGGACGTTATTAGTTCCTGAATAAATTAATTCTTGAACTAATTTATTGAATTCTTATATCATTGTCATCATCCTCATGTTTATATTATGTTGAAAGTCATATGTGGGCTGTAGTGCATAGATGAACTTGGTATGATTATGACCAGGGTTTATTCAGTATAATCATGACCGTAATATTACAAATAATGTAGAAAAAGTCCTCATTGGCCCGTAATGCATTGATGAACAGTTTTTGGTATGATTATGGCTATGGATTCTCTTCGGCCAAGGGTGCAAAGATGAATTATTTTATGGTATGATCAAGACCGTTGATGAAAACACGATTATCATTGGCCCGTAGTGCATGGATAATTCGTGGTCATGATACTAAAGAATATTCTTGGCCTGTAGTGCAGGGATGATTTAATGATGTGGATTATTTATTGAGCTGAGTCTCAGCGATAAAAGTGATGAAAAACCTTTTAGATCATATAAGATAGTAGATTTTATTCTCTACTTGACTCTTCTAATGGATTGTTTGTTCCGCTGCAGTTAAACTTGATGTTTGTTATATTGTATCAGTTTAACACTGTTGAAGGCTAACGATAATTTATTCTGCATTATCTTAGTCATAATATTTCTTACTGGACTAGTTGAGCTCACCCTTTCTTTCATTGTTCTATTCAGAAAATGAGAACGTAACTAGGGCTAGTCGGGGAATAGAGTGATGGTCCTAGATGGTGCATTAGTAATCCTCACTATTCTGTGAAATAGTGTAATAATAAATGTAATGAGTACTCCATTGAGTGTGAATATTTTCTAGATGAAAATATTTGTATTAAAACTCACAGCATATGTTTTGTCGTATTTTACACGATTGTTGTATAATTAGTTTGTATTTGTATTCTGTACCATGTATCTGGCGACCCAAGATGGGTGATATATACCTATTTTGGGGGCGTCACAACATAAGCTTGGCAAACCTCTTATATAGTTTTTCATCAGTAGAGCCAAAGATAATGTCATAAACATATATTTGAACTAATAGGATTTTATCTTTGTGCTTCCTAAAAAATAATGTGGTATCTACTTTACCTCTAGTGAAACCATTTTCAATAAGAAAGTTAGTTAGCGTTTCATACCATGCTCTAGGTGCTTGTTTAAGTCCATATAAGGCTTTGTCTAATCTATAAACATAATTAGAGAGATTTGGATTGATGAAACCTGGAGGTTGCTCCACATATACTTCTTCTTGAAGTTCACCATTCAGAAACGCACTTTTGATATCCATTTGAAAGACTTTGAATTTCATGTGGACAACAAAGGCAAGGAGTATCCTGATAGCTTCTAATCTAGCAACAGGTGCAAAGGTCTCGTCGTAGTCAATGCCTTCTTATTGAGAGTAACCTTTGGCCATTAGTCTTGCCTTATTTCTTGTTATTAATCCATCTTCATCCATTTTATTTCTGAAGACCCACTTGGTGCCAATGACTGGGTGGCTTCTTGGTCTTGGAACTAATCTCCATACTTTGCTTCTTTTAAACTGATTTAGTTCTTCTTGCATGGCTTCTATCTAACTTGAGTCTTCCATAGCATCTTTTATCTTATTGGTTTTCATTTGTGACAGAAAGCTTAGACAGAAACACTCATTCTGCGTGGCAGCTCTTGTCTTGACTCTTGCATTTGGATCTCCAATGATTAGGTCTTGAGTGTAATCTTTTGCCCATCTATTTTCTGTTGGAACATCTGACCTGATGCCTTCTTGTCTGAGTTCTTCAAGATCAACCTCTGCTTCTTGATGTGGAGGTTCGTTGTCTGGCGTAGTTCTCTTTACGATCTCCTCTCCTGGCGTGGCGATTTCATTTTTTGGGACTACGATCATGGTGTTGAGCTCGACTGTCTCGTTCGTAGTGTCTTGAGACATAGTTTTGTCCAAGTCTGTTTCATCGAAGATGATGTGAATCGAGAATTCAACACTTAGCGTCTTCTTGTTGAAAACTCTATAAGCCTTACTGTCTGTGGCATATCTGAGAAAGATTCCTTCATCTGACTTGGGTTAAAACTTTGTCAGATACTATTTTCCATTGTTGAGAATATAACATGCACAACCGAATACATGAAAGTAGCTAACACTTGGCTTTCTTCCTATCCACAGTTCGTAGGGAGTCTTCTTTAACGTAGAGTGCACAAGAGATCTGTTCTGAGTGTAGCATGCAATGTTTACAGCTTCTTCCCAAAATTATTTAGGCAGACGTGATGCTGCTAGTAGAGTTTTTCCAGCCTCTATTAACGTTCTGTTCTTTATCTCAGCTACTCCATTTTACTGAGGAGTTCGTGGAGCTGAGAAGTTGTGACTGATGTCATTGTCTGTGTAGAACTGGTCCATCTTAGAGAAGTCAAATTCTCTACCATGATCACTCCTTATAGCCTTAATTTTCTCCCCTTTCTTGTTCATCACCAGCCTGAACATCTTGATTAGTTGGGAGCTTGTTTCATCTTTTGAGTTTAGAAAGAACACCCATGTAAATCTGGTATAGTCATTCACTACGACCAATGAGTATCTCTTCCCTCCAAGACTTGTTGTTAGAATTGGCCCAAATAGATCCATGTGAAGCAACTACAGAGGCTTGTCAATTGAGTTGACCGTTTTGCTCTTTAATTAGCTTCTAGTCTGTTTTCCAAGCTGACAGGCATTGCATGACCTTTCTTTGACAAAGCTGAGCTTGGGTAAGCTTGCTACAACATCCTTGGAGGCCAGTTTTGACATGCTTTTGAAGTTGAGCTGAGACATCCTTCTATGTCATAGCCAGCTCATTTCTTCAGAAGCTTTAGCCAGAAAGCATATCGTTTCACTAGAACTCAGTTGATCAAGATTAACAGTGTAGACGTTCCCTTCTCTTGATCTGGTCAGATTTATAGAGGATGTCTTCAGATCTCTGACTTGACATTGATTGCTGAGGAAGGTAACTTGATGACCCTTGTCGCAGAGTTGGCTTATGCTCAGAAGATCGTGCTTCAGCCCTTCTACATAGGCTACTTTATTGAAGGACACTGCACCATTTCCAGCTTAGTCATATCCTTTTGTCTTTCCAGAGCTATTGTCTCCAAATATGACTGATGGACCTTCCTTCTCTATGAAGTTAGACATGAGGGCTTTGTTCCCTGTCATGTGCCTTGAGCATCTACTGTTCAGATACCAGGTTGTGATCGTGGAGTTATGTTCTTGTGGTAAGATTAAACTCTCATTTTGGTACCCATACATTGGGAACCCAAATTTGCTTAACTTTGAGTCTCATATGAATAGGATTTTTATAGCATATTACAGCCTTATGACGAATCTTATTACATACAAAGCATCTAATATGATGCATACTTGTGTTTGTATGTGGATTCTTCTTCCATTTGGATTTATGTGGGTTCTTGGTAATCCTTCCTTTATACTGGTTCTTCTTTTTCTATGTATCCTTGTGATTCATGATTTGTGAAGAGTGAAGCTTAACTCTATTGTTCCTACCCAGTTGGTTCGTGGAGTTGATTTTACTCGACTCTACGACCCTTTGAGGTTGGAGAGTAGTGACTAATTTACTCTTCTCTTTTCTGAATCCTAGGCCAGCATGGGATCCGTCATGCCTTGGAACATGGATTGGATCAGAAGAGCAGGGGTGGACTGGTTCTACCTTCTGTGAGGATTTCACAAATATAATGCTTTTATTAAAATGTGAAACATTACTAGAGCTAGTTTCCTTTATCTTTTCCACATATGGTTCTGAGGTGGATTCCCCAAAATCTAAAGCTATTCTGTCAGATGCACTTCTCTGACTAGAGATCAGGGAGTTCATGAAAGAAGATGATCTATTCCATGTTAAGATTGTCTTTTCTAGTTCCTCAATCTTAGTGGTTAGATTTGACTCTCTTTGTGCATTAAGTTCATTGGTCTGTTTTAAGAGTTTATTCTCAGCTTCAAATTTGGAAAGAGAGTTAGTACTTAGAAGAGCTGTTTCCAATTCTTTCTGAACTTTCTCTTTAAACAGAACTCTGAACCATTTCATGTATTGATGCATATCAGATGTTATGCCATGTAGTGCAGTTCTTAAATCATCAATATCTACATCAAGAGAGTTAAAGTCAAATACATCATCTATACTTACTTCATGATTGTCAGGGCTCTTCTTATCCTTTGCATGTTTGGCCATTAGACAAATATTTGCTATTTGAGGATCTTCATCATCTCCTTTAAGTCATTGTCTGAGTCACTCCACGATCCTCCGGCCATAAGACCTTTGTCTTTCTTCTGGAGCCTCTTGTTGCCTTTGAATTTGATTTCTTCTTTAGTTCTTCTCTAAGAGGTTTGTTGCAGTTTGCAATAAAATGACCAGACTTCTTGGAGTTATAGCATAAGTCATTTATCTGCTCCTGGCTGTTGTAGTTGTTGAATCTCTTGAGTTTGCTGCTTCTGCCTTTACGCATGAACCTTTTGAGTCTTCTTATGAGCATTGTAATGTCCTCATCATCATCTTCATCATAGTCAGAGTCATCTTCAGTGTTAGCTTTGGAGTTGTTATCTGTTACCTTGAGAGCAACCCCTTTGTTCTTCTTTCTTCCTTCAGATAGAGTCTCTACTCGCTGAGTCAGCTCCAGTTCATAGGTTAGAAGGTTTCCATAAAGTCGCTGAGTCAGCTCCAGTTCATCATCTTTCTTCCTTCAGATAGAGTCTCTGCTCGCTGAGTCAGCTCCACTTGCTAGGTAGAGCTCTCATGAACTTTATGATTAGATCTTTATTTGGATAGATCTTTTCAAAGGTTCGAAGAGAGTTGAGCAGAACATTGAATCTTTCATTGGTGGAAGTGACATTTTCTCCTTGAACATGAGCAAACATTTCATAATGTTGAGTCAGAAGAGATTGCTTGTTTTCTCTGACTTCTTCAGTTCCTTCGTGCATAATGAGCAATGCTTCCCATACTTCCTTTGTTATTTTACTGTTGACCACTTTTTCAAATATGTCATCTTCTAAAGATTAGAACAAAATGTTCTTGACCTTTTTGTCGAGTTGGACAACTTTCTTTTCGTTGTCAGTCCATTCTGCTTTGAACTTGATCTGAATTCTATTTGGATAGTTTGAAGTTGGTGCAAGCTTTGTAGGAACGTATGGCCAATTCTGAACAGTTTCAAATAGATCTTCATCTATTGAATCCATGTAGGCTTGCATACGAACTTTTCAGTTGGTGAATTTATCTTTGTTGCACATAGGTGGCTTGCTGCCTCTTCCAGTCTTTGATTCGCTTATTATGTGTGCCATTGGATCTACTTAATCTTTGTAGGCTGTTTGATAGAACCTTCTCTGATACCAATTGTTAGTTCCCAGAGGCACAATATTTATCTAGAAGGGAGGTTGAATAAATATTTTTTAAAATTTCTTTTACAAAATACTTGTCAGATTTGATAATGATTTAATCACAGCGAAATTTGAGATTTGTTTGTTTTTCCTTTAAGATAAAACGAGTTAATAGGAGATAAGTGTTGGGTTTCGGCATATAAAACGCAGCGAAAATAAACAATTGAAAGACAATTGTGAAACCCTAAAACAGGATCCATGCGAAAAATAATTAAAACAGTGGTTAGAAATTATACCGATTAATAAAGCTAGAATCGATGCGGTCGAATCTCCAACGCAATTCAAACGAACTGCGTCTCTACGGTATCCACACGAACGCCCCGCGAATCGTCGTACGATCTGCTGAAAAGGAACCGCAGTACTAGCCACCAAGGATGATGATTTTTTTTTTCGAAACTGTTTTCTCTAGTCTCTCTCTAAGAGCGACTAGGGTTTTGTTTTTGATGTAATCTCTAAAATGGCTGATATATATCATATATATAGCTGTTAGGAGGAATTAATCAAAACCTAATATAATTAAAATCTGAATTTATATATATATATATATATATATATATATATATATATATATATATCTTAATTAAGTCATACTTAATTAATATACATATATACAAATTATCCTTTTAATTTAAATTCGTGATTTAAAATACTATCAATCATATTGATATATTTAAATCCTTACAATTTAAATTAATTCCCTTTTAAATTACGTTCTATGTGTGTGACCCTATAGGTTATTATTACATTGACAATAATTTTAAAATCATATTATAAAATTATAAACTGTGAGCGGCATCTAGTAATGCATCACTGCTACCCAAGTAATAATAAGATCGATGATTCGATGCGACCTTTTCGTGACCAATGTTTCAATGTAATTTAATCTTTTTAACCTTAATATCCTAGATTAAACTCGAGTCATAGAATGTGTCATACTCTTCATAATTTAATCTGAGTTTTTCTTGATCAATGAGTCTATATGAAATAAATCACTATTTGAGTATGGCTATGCATTTCATAGTCGTACTTAATCAAGAGGCCTATAGATATCATCCCTAATACATAGGAGGGTTAAATTCCATCTAGGTCACTCATATTCCTCACAAGATTCATGATGTACCCAATAATCACCTTTATAGTCCACCTTATTAAAGGTGACCTTTGATGATATCAAAGCACATAAATTCCCGTGTAGTAATATAGTGATTTCAGGTCGGAGGACCATTACATCATTGTCACTATGAGAATCGCTAATGACACTTCGCATAATGCTCCACATAAAATTCTCATAGTGGGTATATCCAGTACATCGTTCTCTAACACGTACCTATGCATTGACTTAATATATCATATATTTATGACCAATGAGATTTGGTCATCAGTCAATCCACATACTAGTCTCAATGCATCATTGTTATCCCATCAACAATGATACTCGACTAGGGACATTTAAGAACAATGATACTAATTGTAATTATATAATCTCATGTTCAAGTTACATACTTGAAACTATATAATTTGTATCACTATTCTAAGGAATTTTATTATGTTAACATTTATATAATACAGTAAATAAAATCATAATAAAATCATTCATTCATTCAATTAAATATAATATCGAAATGTTAAGCAATTATATCAAATAATTGGCCTCTAGGGAACAAACTCTAACAATAAGCAGTTATGGAAGATATAGCAGTTATGGCAAGAATATAAGAGATACAGTATTTTTAAGTGGTTCAGAGCACTCAAAGCTCCTAGTCCACTCTTCTACTCCTTGAGTAGGAAATCCACTAAGGATATCTTTACAATATTTGAATCTCACAGAACTTCTTAGTTCACTTTAGAACTCTTCAAGTCCAGCAGACTTGGTACTTCTCAGTTCACTTAGAACTCTTCAAGTCCTTTTGACTTGGACCTTCTTACTTCACTTAAAGATAGTTGAGTTCTTAAATGATGCTACTCAGTTGTCGTTAAAATTGTGTTCGAAAGAACTGAGTAGCTGAACAAGCTTTCTTTTCAGATCGTAGAGTTGAGCGTTGAGTGTTCTTCAGCGTTTTTTTGTATGCTTGCAATCTTTGCATCTTTTTCTGTTTTCCATATAAGGTCCCTTTGAAAATGTATCCGTTTGAAGGCATCCATTGAAGCATTAATTGTATTTGACATTTCTGAGCTCTGATGGTGACTTTCTATGTGAGACCCCAGATTTTACGAATAAAGATTTAAATTTCTCGAAATATTTTTTAATATTATGGTGTGAATTTGATATAATGTTATAGTTGTGGGTAGTATTTATAAATTTTACAAAGTATGCAAGTGGTCATATTATATTCGATTGGTCAGGAAATATTCATTTTATCAGGGAATATTCGTACAACGGCACAATCATTGGTGGACCCGGCAACAAAATTATTGTCGAATTGAGAAAACGACAAAAATATTTTATGAAAATAACGGCGGAAGTTTTACCGTTAACTGTTGAAACACTCGGTGTTAAAAGTACAGTAATACGCGTGGTTGGATAGTAGCACACGGTATTGGTTGTTGATGCTTAAGTGATAAGTCACTCAGTTTTGTTTTATTGATATTATTAATGTAATAAAACAGAAAAACTTTTTATATAAAATAGAATACTTTTATAAAGTTATTCTATAAATAGAATATATTATATTCTATTATGCATAGTATTTTGCATAGTAAAATCTTTTTATATAAAACAGAATACTTTTATAAAGTTATTCTATAAATAGAATATATTATATTTTATTATGCATAGTGTTGCATAGTGCCTGCATAGTATTTTGTATAGTAAAATCTTTTTATATAAAACAGAATACTTTTATAAAGTTATTCGTTTTATTATATTATAAATAGAATATATTACATTTTATTTCAAAGTTTTGTTTTAAATCTAGACCGTCCGTTTAAAGTAAATCAATTTGGACCGTTCATAAATTAGTTACTATGCAGTCCATTCTTCTATAAATAGAAGCTAATTCCTTCATTATTTCTTACGAATTTACTGAAACTCTAGAGAGATAAACTGTAAAGAGAAAGAAGAAAAGTATTCTGCTACTTCACTACTCATATATCCAGTACTCTTCTTCTTAAGGTAAGGGGTATTATTTCTGTTGTATTCATGAAGAGAACTTCTGTTATTCCATTTTTTATTATTCTGTTAGAATAATCTGTATACGCGGGCTACCCTATACTTGGTGAAATTATTCAGTTATTCCATTCTTTATTATTCTGTTGGAATAACCTGTATACGCGGGCTACCCTATACTTGGTGAAATTCTTCTGTTATTACATTCTTTATTATTCTGTTGGAATATCCTGTCTGTGCGTTTTACGCCGGACCTGGTTCCGTCTTTATTATTCTGTTGAAATATCCTGTATATGCGTTTTACGCCAAACCTGGTTTCGTCTTTAATATTCTGTTGGAATATCCTGTCTGTGCATTTTACGCCGGACCTGATTCCGTTATTTATTATTCTGTTGGAATAACCTGCCTGTGCGGTCTATCGCATGCCTGGTGATTTCTTTTATTATTCCATTCTTTATTATACTCAGTTGGTTAAAGTTTTGACTTATATACTCTATGAAATTAGTGGAATATTCTTGATATTTGCGCTTCATCCAGTATCTTTTCATGAAAATATTCTTCTGAGCATTCTTGAATTTTACTCTACAAAGAAGTATCATGTTGACAATTTGGACGTTATTAGTTCTTGGATAAAATAATTCTTGAACTTGTTTTATTGAATTATTATATCATTGTCATCATCCTCATGTTTATATTATGTTAAAAGTCATCTGTGGCCTGTAGTGCATAGATGGACTTGGTTTGATTATGATCAGGGTTTATTCGGAATTAATCATGACCGTAATGTTACAAATAATGTGGAAAAAGTCATCATTGACCCGTAATGCATTGATGGACAGTTTTTGGTATGATTATGACTATGAATTCTCTTCGGCTAAGGGTGCAAAGATGAATTATTTTATGGCATGATCAGGACCGTTGATGAAAACACGATTATCTTTGGCCCGTAGTGCATGGATAATTTGTGGTCATGATACTAAAGAATATCCTTGGCCTGTAGTGCAGGGTTAATTTAATGATGTGGATTATTTATTGAGCTGAGTCTCAGCGATAAAAGTGATGAAAAACCTTTTAAATCGTATAAGATAGTAGATTTTATTCTCTACTTGACTCTTCTAATGGATTGTTTGTTTCGCTGCAGTTAAACTTGATGTTTGTTATATTGTATCAGTTTAACACTGTTGAAGGCTAACGATAATTTATTCTGCATTATCTTAGTCATAATATTTCTTACTGGGCTAGTTGAGCTCACCCTTTCTTTCATTGTTCTCTTCAGGAAATGATAACGTAGTTGGGGCTAGTCGGGGAACAGAGTAATGGTCCTAGATGGTGCATTAGTAGTCTTCACTATTCTGTGAAATAGTGTAATAATAAATGTAATGAGTACTCCATTGAGTGTGGATATTGTCTAGATGACAATATTTGTATTAAAACTCACAACATATATTTTGTAGTATTTTACACGATTGTTGTATAATTAGTTTGTATTTATATTCTGTACCATGTATCTGGCGACCCAAGATGGGTGATGTATACCTATTTTGGTGGCGTCACAGTTGGTATCAAAGCTTAGGGATATGATCCCTGGCTGAGATGTGAGATAAGAACTAGGAGGGGAGAAACGGAGAATTCCTTCGCTAGTATGACCTACCTAAGTTTACTTGTTATTTAATTGGTTGGTCAGAGTATAGAGATAATATGTGATATGTTAATTAACCCTTGTTTTGTGGCAGTATTTGAAAATGGCATCTGAGAATGTTGAGATAAGCAATGGAGCACAGGAGACCGTTGAGTCTCCACAGATCAATAATCAGGACAATGTGCAATAGGATGACAATAATCCTCCTGTAAATAACAATACTGATCAATTGACGAATGACGGTACGTTTAGGAGTTTTTTAGAATTCATGCAACATCAGGCGAAGGAGGCTCCTGTTCATAATGCAGGTAAAAATATTGGCAGCCTACGGTCGGTCACTGCTATGCCGTTCAAGGAGCTGGGACCACCGGAGTTTTTGGGAAAGCCAGAACCACTTAAGGCAGTGACATGGTTAAAGCAGATCACCAAGATATTTGATGTCTTGGGATGCTCAGAGGAGTAAAAGGTTCCCTTTGCCATCTTTATGTTGCGTAAAGAGGTAGATTACTGGTGAGAATCTGTAAAACGTACCCAGACTGAAGCACTCAAGATGTCTTGGGAGAAGTTCCAAGAGCTGTTCAATGACAAGTACTTTTCTGAAAGCATTCGTCACATGAAGGAGGTGAAATTTATCAAGTTGGAGCAAAACAACATGACCGTGTCGCAGTACGAAGCCAAGTTTACCGAGTTGTCCCGATTTGCGTCCCATTTGGTTGATAATGAGGAGAGAATGACGCGAATGTTTCTAAGAGGTTTGAAACCTGTGATACGTCAATATCTTATCTCTCATAAACTGTGTTTGTATTCAGATGTTGTTAATAGGGCTCAGTTATTAGAGCGCGATAACGAGTCAACCCAACCAAAAGAGAGCAGCCGACAAAATGATAATACCGGTGATAACAGTCATAAAGAGGTGACAATAAGCATGGAGGGAATCAACATGCCAGAAATGGTAACCACTTCGGTGGTAATCATGGCCAAAACAATAAGAATGGACATTTCAAGAAGAGAAGGTTCAACAATAACGTGAAGATGTCGGCACCAGCACTTGTTTCAAAGGAAGAAGAACGACCACCGGTCGTATGTTTCAAATGCGGACAGGAGGGACACATCCGTCCAAATTGTACACAGCAATCTAAAGCGTATTTTAATTACGAAAGAGAAGGTCACCTAGCTCGATTTTATCGTATGGTGAAGTCAAGTCCAGCTGGGATAGTGATGCCAAAGGATGTCCCAAACAAGCCAAAGCCGGTAGTTTAAGAGAGCGTTTTTTTTCGTGACGAGGAACCTGAATAAAATTATCATGGGTATGTTAGTCATAAACTCTTTTGAAGTCTATACCGTGTTAGATACCGGTTCTACTCACTCATTTATTTCACCTAGTTGTGTTCAATGTTTGAACTTAACTCCGGAGAAGTTAGACTTTGATTTATCTGTTGAAATTCCGTTGGGAGAAACCTTCGTTACCTCCACTATTTATAAATCTTGTTTGATTCAAATCAACACTTTCACGTTACCTGTCGATCGTATCTATTTGAAAATACTTGCCTTTAATGTGATTTTAGGAATCAATTGGTTAACTATTCATCATGTTTTTTTTGTAAGGTTGTTAGCTTTTATACTCATAACAAACCTGTTATGCGAATTCAAAGTAACCAAACCACTAAAGTCAATCATTGTCATATCAAGCCATAAGTAAAGAGCCCTGAGCCTTTATCTGGTGACTTCCTTGTGTGGAATACATCGAAGCCAGACTTTCTATAGGCGACGTCGTGAATGACAATGACAAGTTGATAGGTATCAATGTGACGTGCTATCCAAGTCTTGGATGAGGGTCACAGTTTTGAACGATATTTCTATTGTTAATAAATTTTCTGACGTATTCTTGAAGACTTCTTAGCCTATGAAATCGAATTTTGTATTGACCCCAGTATAAAACCCATTTCTTCAACCCTTAAATATTTCTTCAACCAAAACGAACGTATAATGCGCCAAAGACGTTGGCTCGAGCTGTTGAAGATTACGATCATACCATTCAATACCATCGTGGAAAAACGAACGTGGTAGCTGACGTGTTGAGTAGAAGATCGTATGCATTTACGAGTGCGATGTTGTTAACACAAAGACCCATTTCGTAAAACTTACAAATGATGAAGATAGAGTTAAAGACTCTAGGGATCCACATGAAAATAACGAGTATACGAGTAGAATCGACTTTAATCGATAAAGTTAAAGTCGTGCAAGCTACAGACCCGGAGCTGATGAATGAAGAAGGTTCAAGAGGGCGTTATTCTAGAAGCAAGAATCGACGAAGAGAGGAAATCTCAACCCTCGATTTAATTAGCCCATTTGAAATCCTTGATCGAGTAGGAACTGTAACTTATAGACTCGTTTTACTGCCAATTATGTTGCGTGTTCATAACATTTTTTTTCGTATCGATGTTACGTAAATATGTGGACGACCCGAATCACATTATTGATTTTGAATCGGACGAGATAGCAGAAAATTTAACGTATGAGGAGATACATATTAAAATCTTGGATAAGAAGAATCGTATTCAACACTCAAAGGTTATACCTTAAGAGTTAGAATCAAACAAGGTATCCTCACCTGTTAGGCATACCAAGTACGTACATAAATTTCGAGGGCAAAATTTCATAAGGAGGGGAGATTGTGAGACCCCAGATTTTACAAATAAAGATTTAAATTTCTCGAAATATTTTTTAATATTATGGTGTGGATTTGATATAATGTTATAGTTGTGGGTAGTATTTATAAATTTTGTAAAGTATGCAAGTGGTCATATTATATTCGATTGGTCAGGGAATATTCATTTTATCAGGGAATATTCGTACAACGGCACAATCATTGGTGGACCCCGCAACGAAATTATTGTCGGATTGAGAAAATGACAAAAATATTTTATGAAAATAACGGTGGAAGTTTTACCGTTAACTGTTGAAACACTCAGTGTTAAAAGTACAGTAATACGCATGGTTACATAGTAGCACACGGTATTGATTATTGATGCTTAAGTGATAAGTCACTCAGTTTTATTTTATTGATATTATTAATATAATAAAACAGAAAAACTTTTTATATAAAATAGAATACTTTTATAAAGTTATTCTATAAGTAGAATATATTATATTCTATTATGCATAGTGTTTTGCATAGTAAAATCTTTTTATATAAAACATAATACTTTTATAAAGTTATTCTATAAATAGAATATATTATATTTTATTATGCATAGTATTGCATAGTGTCTGCATAGTATTTTGCACAGTAAAATCTTTTTATATAAAACAGAATACTTTTATAAAGTTATTCGTTTTATTAGATTATAAATAGAATATATTATATTTTATTTAAAAAATTTTGTTTTAAATCTGGACCGTCCGTTTAAAGTAAATCAATCTGGACCGTTCATGAATTAGTTACTATGCAGTCCATTCTTCTATAAATAGAAGCTCATTCCTTCATTATTTCTTACGAATTTACTGAAACTCTAGAGAGATAAACTGTAGAGAGAAAGAAGAAAAGTATTCTGCTACTTCACTACTCATATATCCAGTACTTTTCTTCTTAAGGTAAGGGGTATTATTTCTTTTGTATTCATGAAGAGAGCTTCTGTTATTCTATTTTTTATTATTCTGTTGGAATAACCTGTATACGCGGGCTACCCTTTACTTGGTGAAATTCTTCAGTTATTCCATTCTTTATTATTCTGTTGGAATAACCTGTATACGCGGGCTACCCTATACTTGGTGAAATTCTTCTGTTATTACATTCTTTATTATTCTGTTGGAATATCCTGTCTGTGCGTTTTACGCCGGACCTGGTTCCGTCTTTATTATTCTGTTGGAATATCCTGTCTGTGCATTTTACGCCGGACCTGGTTCCGTTATTTATTATTCTGTTGGAATAACCTGCCTGTGCGGTCTATCGCATGTCTGGTGATTTCTTTTGTTACTCCATTCTTTATTATACTTAGTTGGTTAAAGTTTTGACTTCTATACTCCATAAAATTAGTGGAATATCCTTGATATTTGCCCTTCATCCAGTATCTTTTCATGGAAATATTCTTCTGAGCATTCTTAAATTTTACTTTACAAAGAAGTATCATGTTGACAATTTGGACATTATTAGTTCCTGGAAAAATTAATTCTTGAACTTGTTTTATTGAATTCTTATATCATTGTCATCATCCTCATGTTTATATTATGTTGAAAGTCATCTGTGGCCTGTAGTGCATAGATGGACTTGGTATGATTATGACCAGGGTTTATTCTTTATAATCATGAACGTAATGTTACAAATGATATGAAAAAAGTCCTCATTGGACCGTAATGCATTGATGGACAGTTTTTGGTATGATTATGGCTATGGATTCTCTTCGGCCAAGGGTGCAAAGATGAATTGTTTTATGGCATAATCAGGACCGTTGATGAAAATACGATTATCTTTGGCCCGTAGTGCATGGATAATTCGTGGTCATGATACTAAAGAATTTTCTTGGCCTATAGTGCATGGATGATTTAATGATGTGGATTATTTATTGAGCTGAGTCTCAGCGATAAAAGTGATGAAAAACCTTTTAAATCATTTAAGATAGTAGATTTTATTCTCTACTTGACTCTTCTAATGGATTATTTGTTCCGCTGCAGTTAAACTTGATGTTTGTTATATTTTATCAGTTTAACACTATTGAAGGCTAACGATAATTTATTCTGCATTATCTTAGTCATAATATTTCTTACTGGGTTAGTTGAGCTCACCCTTTCTTTCATTGTTCTCTTCAGAAAATGAGAACGTAGCTGGGGCTAGTCGGGAAATAGAGTGATGGTCCTAGATGGTGCATTAGTAGTCCTCACTATTCTGTAAAATAGTGTAATAATAAATGTAATGAGTACTCCATTGAGTGTGGATATTGTCTAGATGACAATATTTGTATTAAAACTCACAGCATATGTTTTGTCGTATTTTACACGATTGTTGTATAATTAGTTTGTATTTGTATTCTGTACCATGTATCTGGCGACCCAAGATGGGTGATGTATACCTATTTTGGAGGCGTCACATTCTATAAATCTTCTGATCAGCCGTCTGGCCCACTGATACTGCAGACTGTTATCTCACTTAACACCTGAAAAGGTGTTTTCAGCTGACATGTAGTACTTTCCTTAGCTTCTTCAATACGTTTCTTCATTCTATACTAAGGATAAGTGTTGTGTCATTGGGATTCCCGATATTCTCAACGTCTATAATCCTTTCAACATTTGTTGACTTTTATTCTTAAACAAATGGACAAGGCTCGATGCTTCTGATGCAGACAGATGATGCTCTACAATTCTGATCGTGGTGTCTTGCCACCTTGGTGCTTGACCTCGTATTGATAGATGAGAACACTACAATTTCTCTTAAGTACTGGTACACTACTATCTTAACTTGCTTGACTTGCAGACTCTACGCTTCCGAGAGCACTCTACGATTCTTGAGTTTGACTCGGCAGGCGTTTGGACCAATCTACGATTCCAGTAGAGGCCCTCCAAAGCGGACAGACTACGATTCTTGTTGATGCTCTACGATTCTGCCTTGGCTTCTGTAATCTTTTGATTAGCTCGATAGACTTCGATTCTGTTGAAGCCTATCTATTACATCTCAAGACATAGATCAACCTAACAGCTTTGATCTTTTCTTCTATACATTCATTTACAGAATGATAAACATTAAAGCTCAGATCAACCTAACAAGTTTGATCTACCACTAAGTCCTTGTACATGTATTTCTTGAAGGACTTTACATATAAGCATGAATATTTACTTTCAACATCAAATTTAAATATGCAATTTTTCAACAGTTTTCACAAGACACGTGAATAATTTTTCCAAGAGTTGGAGAGTACACTTTTTCTATATAGATAGAAAAATTAGGATTTTGTCAAACACTCATCTTCTTAAATACTTCTTCTTCCTTGGTGGATCACATCTAGATGCCAAACACTTGGGTGGCAAATGTTGATCAAAGGAAGAAATCAAACCCGGTGGATTCAAGTTGAACGCGAAAGGATTTAGAGGTGAACTTGTACCTGAGGAAACTCGAATCTTCAAGGGTATAATTCTTTTTCTTCATCTTTTCGTTTAATTAATAATTGTACATAAAGGATAATCTGGGTATATGATTTATAAAATTTTAAACTCTATTTTACCACGTTTCTGCTTATTTTGTGCAATTTGATTGCTTCCATGAATCTTACAATCCTAACACATATACTATATCAACACTACAAATAGTATACTCAACTAACCAAATATAATGCTCAGAACTCTCTCTTTAAATGAACTATGAATAATGAATACTAAAAGACTAGAAATGCTTGTGAATTAAATGAATGAAGTGGCTGCACCCTTATCTATTTATAGGAGAGATTAATGACCAATCAGAACGGACACAACCCCTTGAAAAGACACATTTAAGCAAAAAACGATATAGTTTTTGGCTTTATCAGAAAGAGCGCGTTTGTTCTGGCCAAAACGATATAGTTTTAGGCTTAGCAGAACAAAATCGACGTAGTTTTAGGCTTAGTAGAAAGGGCGCGTCTGTTCAGGCAAAAACGACGTAATTTTGGGATGTATGTTCAAGCAGATAGCGCTTCCCAAAACGACGCAGTATTGACGCGACCGTCCGGCAGATAACGAATGAATAACATTTATCAAAACGACACAATTTTGATAATAGAACTAAAATAAAATAAACAAAATTTAAATTTTGTCCAAAGAATTATATACAAGGACCCAGACCTTTGAGCCCGACCACTCGACGGCTGCATCGCCCGGGGGTTTAAACCAAGTCTTGTCTAGATTCTCTCTCTTCCACAAAAGTGGAGTGCCCTTGGAGCCCAAATCCAAGAGTAGCTTTATTATATATAAATCAATTAATACTTTAGTACTTAACCGATGTGAGATTTGGCTTCCAACAAGTATTTATTATCATTTTTAAAGGTCTTTGGGAGTTAATTTCTCATTCATTATTTTATGAATTTGAATTTCTAAATACTTAATTTAATCTATTCATAGAGTATAACACATTAATATATAGATTCACCTCAAATAATTAATGAAACTTATTTCAAATTTGACTCAAATTCTAACAGATTGTTGGGTCATGGTATCAGCAGTGTGGCAGTACTTCATCTTGTAACATTTAAATTTTGAATTTTCTGGTTGTAAGATAGATTTGGATGAAATATATTATTTCCTTTGTTTTTGGCTACTTTATTTTACTATGTACAATAATGTCTCTAATTTATTATTTATATAACAAAGACAAACTTTGTTTATCCATTTTTTTTCCTAAATAGTATCCTAACTAAAACAAAATTTATTAAAATTTAAAATATTAACATATTATGCCGTTCAAATTCCATTAATATTAGTTGTGAGCATGGTGAAGTTATAAAAGTGGATTCTTTACTAAGGGTCCGTTTTGGGAGCAGTTTGGATGAGTAAAAACACTTGTAAAATTTATTGTTTAGTGACCTCTAAAAATACTTTTAACAAGTAATTTTTTTTAACTATAAAGTATTTTTGAAAAAAAAAAGAGAAAATATATACTTTTGACCGAAACACTTTTAACCGAAGTACAATGCATAATTATAGCCTCAAATTTTGAACAAATTTTGAAGCTTTTACCACATTTGTTTAATTTTATCATTTATCTTTAAAACTCTTTTTAATTTTTATCATTGCTTACCTTTATAATTGAACGATTTGCCGATTCAACTTTTTAATCAATTAGACATAAATATTTAGGGAACTGATATTTTCATATGATTTCTTCCACATGAATAGTGAGTAGATCTAATTTTTATGTGAGAGAGACTTATGTGAAAATATCATTTTAACATGTAAAAATATTAATTTCTAAATATTTATGGAGCATAATAGCGTACCAGTACTCCCTATATTCTAAAATATATAATTAATTTTGAATTGTTGAAATCAATAGTGACACTTTCAAATGACATTCATTTGAATTTAAAAACTAATAAATCTTATAACTTGTAGGGTAAGTTTCATTTAATAACTTGAAGTTTATAAAATTTTTTACTCCCTCCGTCACATGATAAAAGTCTTTATTACTATTTTGAGTAGTCCCATGTTAAATGTCTATTTTCCTTTAATAACCAAACTTTTACACATTTTTTTTATTATACCCGTAGCATTAAATATCTCATACTTTTTTTATTCTAATTCTCTCTCCATATTTAATAAGTATGGAGAGAGAATATTTTAAATCGAATAGCTAGAAAGTCATTCTCTCACCTGCATTGAAAATAATTAATAATATTATTATGGGTAATTTTGTCATTTTATTCCTCTTCTTAATATGCGTGAAAAGTCTACCAAAACTTTTATCCTGAAACAGAGGGAATATACGACAATCTAAATTTCGAAGTCAACACATAAATGCTTGCACTTTTGTGGTTAAGTGAAAAAGGACTTTTCATCTTAACTCTGTCAAAATTAATGTCCTTATTATTTTCTTTTTTTATTTTACATATTAATTTTGACATCTTAACTATGACAAAAGTGCTTATGTACTGATTTTTAAAACTCAATGTTGAGAAATAAGTTAACGCAAATCACATAATAAAATAAAGTGAGGTAAAATAATACAAGATTTAATGTGAAAAACTCTTAAAGCGAAAAATCAAAGGTCAAACTTCGAATCTCCACCATATCAAAATAATGGGCTTACTAAAACTTGAGATTTCACAATATCGCGACACAACTTTTTGCATAAACTAAAAGCTGCAAAACCATTACACCCACAATACAACTTTTTTGCACGGAATATAGAAGCTGCAAAAACCCTCTCTCTCTCACACAAACACAAAACTCACTCACACTCTCTCTCAACTCTTAGAATGCTACATGATTTTTGATTGTGCTATACTACAACAACTCAACATAATACTCTATTTATAGAGTACTTACAATTCTCTTCTTCCTATTCAAAATAAAACATTTCCAAAATAAAGCTTATGCTACAAATAGATTTCTTCTCAAAATAGGACTTTAACATATAATAAATATCCTCTTAAAAATAGGACACTATCATTTCCATAATAACAATTCTTTTCTGAATAGGATTCGAGGAGTAACCCAACAATTCCTCCCTCGACTAGAATTCTCCAATACTTCAACTTCATATTTAAATAGGATTCGAGGAGTTTTCCAACAACTCCTCCCTCAATTCGAATTTGCAAACATTTCAACTTCATTATCGTCACCGTCATTCGCAATATCTGTATTCTCCACATCATTAATTTTCATCCTCTACATAATCTGCATCATCTGTATCATTCGGATAATTCGCACTATCTGCATCATCCACGTCAATGACATTACTTGCATTATAGTTACCATCATCATCTTCCTTTTAACATTATCAACTTCTTTAATAGTGTGACGCCCCCAAAATAGGTATACATTACCCATTCTGAGTCGCCAAATACGTGGCACAGAAATTAAATACAAACTTTGTAAGACTCCAACTTTTATGAATAATGATGAATTTTTTATAAATATCATTTTTGAATATTATGGAGTGAATTTGATATAATGTTATAGTTGTGGGTAATATTTATAAATTTTGCAAAGTACTCAAGTTGTTATATAATATTCGATTGGTCGGAGAATATTCGTTTTAACAGGAAATATTCGTACGACGACACAATCATTGGTGGACCCCACAACAGAATTATTGTCGGATTGATAAAACAAAAAAAATATCTTTTTATAAAATAACGGCGTAGTCATTACCGTTAACACTGTTAGAATACTTGGTGGTTAAAATACAGTAATACGCGTTGTTGCACAGTAGCACACTGTATTACACAGTATTTTTGAATTATTGATTCTTACGTAAGAAGGCACTACTCAATAATTGTTACAATAATTATTGTTCAATATTTTATTTTATTGGTTCAATAATGGCTGCGTTGATATTTTATATTATTGTTGTTTTAATAATTGTCACTGCACAGTATTTCCCATTATCAAATCAATAATTTATATTATTTGAATAATATTATTAGATAGCATTATTGACAATGTCTAGAAAGTTCTGTCAAGGAGAGATTTGGTCACCTAATTGCGCGCCAGTAAGGAAAAATCCTTATCGAAAAGCCCCCTCTTACCTGGGAACGGCCTGGTTATCATTATTGTGATTCTGTAATATTAATTGTGAATAATTAATTATTGATTTATATGATAAAAAAATATTTATTTTATGTGGACATAAATGATGAACAGAAAAATATTTATTTTGTGTGGATATAAATGAAGGAATTTTTAACATAAGATAATTGTTGAAAGTTTGGCATATTTTTGTGGAATTACAATTATTTCTCTAATAAAATATTCATTTAAATATATTATAATTGCTTCAAATAATATATATATATATATATATATATATATATATATATATATATATATATATGCATGTGATTTAATTTTCCTTGAATGTTTTTCTAATTTTGGGTTGGTGAGAAATTGTTAGCAAAGTAAGGTGTTGCCAAATTGTGGACCCTCACCTATATTGATAATTGTGAAGTTAGGCTTGAATTAAGCTCCAGCAAAGGTTTTGCAAAACATGTTTTTAAAAGAATGGGCCCTAAACTTTGGAAATTAATGAAATTAGACAGAAGTTAGGCTGATGAGTTGGCCGCATCAGCTTGTTTTTCCTCTGAGGTTTTACTATAAATAGGGGGTAACCCCTCCTTCCTCAACACACCATTTTAAATTCAGAGAATTCTTCTTCTATAATCTTGAGCGTATTTCTTTCGAGTTTTAGAAAGCTTTGAACGTAGAAAATAGTGAAAGTTTTCTTCAAGAATATCATCGCTATACCAGTTGGAATACTTTTCTTTTCAAGGTAAGGGATGTTATTTTTGTTCAATATTCACTTGAAATAATATTTTCTTCCATACTCTGTAGTATGTGAGTAATATTATTTCGTTTCAGATTTCGAATTCTATACTCGTTTTGTTAAAATTTTGGCTTCTATACTCCATGAAATTAGTAGAATATCCTTGATATTTGCGCTTCATCCAGTATCTTTTCATGAAAATATTATTCTGAGCATTCTTGATAAGTTTTAACTTTTTCATGCCGGAGTACTATTCACGGAGTTACTATTCCCGAAGTACTATTTATGGGATACTATTCACTCGAGTACTATTCACCTGGGTACTATTCATGATAAAAATTAATTCGTTTTCGGTCCAAAATATTTTTGGTACAATATTATTCTTGAATTTTACTCCACAAAGCAGTATCATTTTGACAATTTAGACGTTATTGATTTCTGGATAAATTAAATTATAAATCTTTAAAAATTTATCCTTGAACTTGTTTTATTGAATTCTTATATCATTGTCATCATCCTCATGTTTATATTATGTTGAAAGTCATTTGTGGCCTGTAGTGCATAGATGGACTTGGTATGATTATGACCAGAGATTATTCGGTATAATCATGACCGTAAGGTTACCAATGATGTGGTAAAAGTCCTCATTGGCCCGTAGTGCATTGATGGACATTTATTGGCATGATCATGACCATTGATGAATACACGAATATCCTTGGTCCGTAGTGCATGGATAATTTGTGGTCGTGATACTAATGAATATTCTTGGCCGTAGTGCAAGAATGATGTGGATTATTTATTAAGCTGAGTCTTAGCGATAAAAGTGATGAAAAACCTTTTAAATCATAGAAGATAGTAGATTTTATTCTCTACTTAACTCTTTTAATGGATTGCTTGTTCCGCTGTAGTTAAACTTGATGTTTGTTATATTTTATCAGTGTAACACTGTTGAAGGCTAACGATAAATTATTATGCATTATCTTAGTCATAATATTTCTTACTGGGCTAGTTGAGCTCATCCTTTTGCTTTCATTGTTCTCTTAAGGAAATGAGAACGTAGCCGAAACTAGTCGGGGAACGGAGTGACGGTCCAGATGATAGCATTAGTAGTCCTCACTATTCTATAAAATAGTGTGATAATAAATGTGTTGAGGACTTCATTTGAGTTTGAATACTGTCTAGAAGACAATATTCGCATTAAAACTCTCAGTTTATGTTTTGTCGTATGTTATACGACTGTTATATTATTAAGTTGTATTTGCATTTTGTACCATGTATTTGGCGACTCAAGATGGGTGATGTATACCTGTTTTAGGGGCGTCACAAACTTCTTTTATACAATACGACAAAAGTGTAGCTGAGAGTTTTTACACGGATATTGTCTCATAGAGAGTATCGAAACTCAAATAACGTCATCATTACAATTATTATCATACTATTTCACATAATAGTGAAAACTATTATAGCCACCTATCTGGACCGTCACTCCATTTTCCGACTCGTCCCAGCTATATTCTCATTTCCTGAAGAGAACAATGGAAGCAAAAGGGTGAGCTCAACTAGCCCAGTAAGAAATATTATGACTAAGATAATGTAGAATAAATTATCGTTAGTCTTCAACAGTGTTAAACTGATAAAATATAATAAACATCAAGTTTAAGTGCAGCGGAACAAACAATCCATTAGAAGAGTCAAGTAGAGCATGATATCTACTATCTTCTATGATTTAAAAAGTTTATCATCAACTTTATCGCTGAGACTCAGCTCAATAAATAGTATCACAACCACGAATTATCCATGCACTACGGGCCAAAGATATTCGTGTTTTCACCAATGGTCATGATCATACCAGCAACTATCCATCAATGCACTACGGGCCAATGAAGACTTTTATCACATCATTTATAACATTACGAGTCATGATTATGCCTAATGATCCTTGGTCATAATTATTCCAATCAACAGTCCATCTATGCACGTAAGTCAAAGATGACTTTCATCACAATATAAGCATGATGATGATGACAATGATATAAGAATTCAATTAAAAGAAAGCAAATGATAGATTTTTAAATATTTATAATTTAATTTATCCAGAATTTAATAATGTCCAAATTGCCAACATGATACTGCTTTGTGGAGTAAAATTCAAGAATAATACTATATCAAAAATTATTTGGACATCAAAGAAATTAATTTTTGTCATGAATAGTACCCCGGATGAATAGTACTCGAGTGAATAGTATCCGAGTGAATAGTATTCTATGAATAGTACTTCATGAATAGTACTTTATGAATTGTACCCGAGAATAGTACTTTATGAATAGTACCCGTGAATAGTATCCCATGAATAGTATTCCGGCATGAAAAGATTAATAATTATCAAGAATGCTCAGAATAATATTTCTATGAAAAGATACTGAATGAAGCGTAAATATCAAGGATATTCTACTAATTTTACGGAGTATATAAGCAATATTTTAACAGAATGAGTATAGAATTAGGAATGCGAAACGAAATAATATTACTCACATATTACAGAATATGAAAGGAAATATTATTTCTTACGAATACTGAACAAAAATAATATCCCATACCTTAGAAGAAGACTGGATACTGGAATAGTGAAGTAGCAGACTACTCTTCTTCTTTCTCTCTATAGCTTCTCTCTCTATAGATTCTCTCTCTATAATTGCTCTTGTGAGTCTTAGTGAATTGGTGAGAATGAAAGAAGAATGAACTTCTATTTATAGAAAAATATAGTTTCGATAATTACACTTTGTGGGGCTCGAATTATTACAGTATAGTACCTTCATCTTTACCTCTATTTTTAATTTAGTCCTACAAATATTATCAAACTTGTACCACCTCTCTTAATAGTACATGTATGTGAATCAATAGTACATGCATGTGAATTAATAGTTCCATTCATGTGAACAAATAGTTATATGCATGAGAACTAATAGCAATTAATTGCTCATTTATTCGATTAATTACCCGATGGGTCAATATAACCTCCAGAAATCAATTATTATCAAAATAAATGTCGATTTCCACTAACACTAATAATCCCAACACAATAAAAATATCAATTTCATCTTTAATTAACACGAACTTATTCATCATTAATATTATAACTCACAATATTTAACAACCAGATCATTCTCAAGAAAGAGGGGACTTTCCGATAAGGATTTCTCCCTATTGACGCGCAATTAGTTGACCAAACCTCTCCTAGACAGAACTTTCTAGACATTGTCAATATTACAAATAATAATATGAATAACTTTGTCGTCTCAATTATTGATTTAGTAATATAAAATATTATGCAGACGATACTGTAACAATAATTGAATCAATAATATGAGAGATATTATGCAACAATTACTGTAGTAATAATTGAGTATAACTGAGTGACTTCTCACGTAAGCATCAATAATCAATACCGTGTGCTACTATGCAACCACGCGTATTTCTGTACTTTTACCACCGGCTATTTTAACAGTTTAACGGTAAAACTTTCACCATTATTTTTATAAAAAGATAATTCTGTCGTTTTCTAACTACGACAATACTTCTATTGTGGGGTTCACCCATGATTGTGCCATCGTACGAATATTCTCTGTTAAAACGAATATTCCCTGACCAATCGAATATTTTATAACCACTTGCTTACTTTGCAAAATTTGTAACTAGTATCCACAACTATAATATTATATCAAATCCATACCATAATATTCAAAAATATATTTTGAGAAAAATAATCTTTATTCATAAAAGTTGGGGTCTTACAGCCTCCCATTCTTATGAAATTTCGTCCTCGAAATTAGGGTACGTACCTGGTATATCGAAAAGGTGAGGATACCTTGATTTCATTTCAGATTCTAACTCCTAGGTCATTTCCTCAACATCGTGGTTTCTCCACAAAACTTTGACTTGAGGTATAACCTTGGAGCGTAGAATATGATCCTTCTTATCCAAGATTTTAACATGTACCTCTTCATACGTTAAATCTTCCGCTATCTCGTTCGGTTCTAATTCAATAATGTGGTTCGGATCTTTCACATATTTACGTAACATAAATATGTGAAAAACGTTATAAACACGAGACATACTTGGAGGTAAGGCGAGTCTATAGGCCACAGTTCCTACTCGATCGAGGATTTTGAATGGCCCAGTGAATCGAGGATTGAGCTTTCCTCTCTTTCTAAATCTTGTAACTCCTTTCCATGGAGCAACACGTAACAACACATGCTCTCCAACATTAAATTTCACGTCTCTTCGATGAAGATCAACATAACTCTTTTGTCGATCTTGTGAGGTCTTTATACGTTGT
The DNA here is from genome assembly GCA_016801055.1 of Panax notoginseng. Lineage (NCBI taxonomy): Eukaryota > Viridiplantae > Streptophyta > Magnoliopsida > Apiales > Araliaceae > Panax > Panax notoginseng. The sequence goes on along the minus strand of CM029017.1, from coordinate 213,756,512 downwards.
CAGATTATTTGAATCTTTTTCTTTGTCATGCGTACCAATTTCGGTCCTAATAATGTTGCTTCACCCACCTCATCCCAGCATACTGGAGAACGACACTTGCGTCCATACAACGCCTCGAATGGAGTTATGCCAATACTTGCTTGATAACTGTTGTTGTAAAAGAATTCCACCAATGGCAAGAACTTGTCCCAACTTCCTTTGAAGTCAAGAACACAGAGTCTTAATAGATCTTCAAGAGTTTGAATAGTCCTCTCTGATTGCCCGTCCGTTTGAGGATGATATGCTGAACTAAATCATAAATATGTGCCCATAGCTTTTTGCAAACTAACCCAAAATCGTGAAGTGAATCTCGAGTCTCGATTAGAAACTATGGATACTGGCATACCATGCATTCTTACAATCTCATTTATGTATATATGAGCAAGATGTTCAAGTGTGTAAGTTTCTCGTATAGGTAAGAAATGAGCAGACTTGGTTAATCTATCAACAATGACCCGAATTGCATCTAAACCTTGAGAAACCTTGGGAAGCCCAGTAACGAAATCCATGGTAATGTTCTCCCACTTCCATTCTGGAATTTCAAGTGGTTGTAATGGACCTTTTGGCACTTGATGCTCCGCCTTGATTTGTTGACAAGTTAGACACCTTGAGATAAACTCCGCTATCTCTCTCTTCATATTGCTCCACCAAAATGTATGTCGAAGATCACGATACATTTTGGTACTCTCAAGACGGATTGCAAACGGTGTGTTGTATGCCTCCATCATGATTTTATACTTTAAATCAGGGTCGTTAGGAACACAAAGTCTGGAGTTGACTTAAAGTATTCATTCTTCATCGATTCTTGCTTCCGGAATAGCACCTTCTTGTACTTTCTTCTTCATACGCATCAGCTCCAGGTCTGCAACTTGAGCAGCTTTAACTTTATCGATTACAATCGGTTCTACTCGTATATTTGACATCATCACGTAGGTCCCTGGAGTCTTTATCTCTATCTCCATCCTTTATAAGTCATACCAAATGGGCCTTTGCATTGTCAATATCACATTCATACCCAAATATGATCTTTTACTCAATGCGTCAGCTACCAAGTTCACTTTTTTAAGATGGTATTGAATGGTATGATCATAATCTTTCAACATGTCGAGCCAACATCGTTTCCGCATGTTGAGTTCTTTTTGGGTGAAGAAATATTTGAGGCTTTTATGATCCGTATAGATCTCCACTTTCTCCCCATACAGGTAATGCCTCCAGATCTTTAGTGCGAAAACGACTGCTGCCAACTCTAGATCATGAGTAGGATAATTCCTCTCATATTCTTTGAGTTGTCGTGAGGTATAGGCTATGACTTTTCCATGTTACATGGGAACACATCCTAACCCTCTGCCTAAAGCATCGATGTAGATGACAAATCCCTCTGAACCAGATGGTATTGTCAGAATAAGTGCTGAAATGAGTCTCCTCTTGAGTTCTTGAAAACCCTTCTCACATTCCTCGCTCCAATCGAATTTTATATCTTTTCGAGTCAGCTGAGTTAATGGAGTAGCGATTCGAGAAAATCCTTCCACGAATCTTCGATAATAACCAGGTAAGCCGAGAAAACTACGTACTTCGGTCACGGACTTAGGTTGCTCCCAGCTTTGAATTGCTTCAATCTTTGCTGGGTCAACAGATATTCCGTGATTTGATATCACGTGCCCAAGGAATGCTACCTCCTCAAGCCAGAACTCGTATTTATTCAACTTGGCATATAACTTGTTCTCATGAAGCTTTTGAAGTATCAGCCTCAAGTGTTCCTTATGATCTTCACGGCTTTTGGAATAAATGAGGATGTCATCAATAAAGACGACCACAAAGTGATCCAAATATTCCTTGAATACTCGGTTCATCATATCCATAAAGGCAGCAGGAGCATTAATCAATCCAAAAGACATGACTAAGAATTCGTAATGCTCGTACTGAGTTCTGAAAGCAGTCTTTGGAATGTCATCAGTTTTAATCTTGAACTGATGATATCCAGAATGAAGATCGATCTTTGAAAAGAATTTGGCGCTTTGCAACTGGTCAAAAAGGTCATCAATGCGAGGCAACGGGTACCTATTTTTGATGGTGACATGATTTAACTCCTGATAGTCAATACAAAGTCGCATACTTTCATATTTCTTCTTCACAAATAGAACATGAGCACCCCAAGGAGACGTACTAGGACGAATGAAATCGATGTCTAATAATTCCTGTAGTTGGATTTTTAACCCCTGAAGTTGAATAGGAGCCATTCGATATGGGGCTTTGGAAATGGGTTTTGTACCGTGTTTAAGGTCGATACAAAATTCGATTTCACTCTCTGGGGGTAGGCCAGGAAGTTCTTCAGGAAATACGTTAGAAAATTTATTAACAACAGAAATATCATTCAAATTTGACGTATTTTTCTTTAAATCCGTAACATGGGCTAAGAAAGCTTGACATCCATTTTTCAATAAACGAATAGCTTTATGTCTTGATATGACAGTGATTGACTTTAGTGGTTTGGTTGCTTGAATTCGCATAATAGGTTGGTTAGAAATATAAAAGCTAACAACCTTACGAAAACAATCAATTTTAGTATGATGAGTAGTTAACCAATCAATTCTTAAAATCACATAGAATGCAAGTATTTTCAAAGAGATAAGATCGATAGGTAACATGCGGTTACCGATTTGAATCAAACAAGACTTATAAACAGTGGATGTAATGAAAGTTTCTCCCAACGGAGTTTCAACAGATAAGTCAAAGTCTAATTTCTCCGGAGTTAAATTTAATCGTTGAGCGCAAGTAGGAGAAATAAAAGAATGGATGGAACCGGCATCAAATAAGGTATAGACTTCGCAAGAGTTTATGATTAGCTTACCCATGATGACTTCGTTCTGGTTCCTTGCTTTTTGGGAGGTTACGAAAAATGCTCTCCCTTGAACTACCAACTTTGACTTTTTTAGGACGGCCTTTGGTGCCTCCATCCCAACTGGACTCGGCTTTACTGCACGACAAAATCGGGCTAGGTGACCTTCTTTTTTGTAAATGTAACAAGCTTTGGACTGCAACGTGCAATTTGGACTGATGTGTCCCTCCCTTCCGTATTTGAAGCATACGATCGGTGGTCGTTCTCCTTATTTATCAACGGGCGCTGGTGCTGACGTCTTCCCATCATTGTTGAATCTCCTCTTCTTGAAATTTCTACTCCTATTATCTTGGCCATGATTTCCACCAAAGTGGTTACCATTTCTGGCATGTTGATTCCCTCTACGTTTGTTGTCACCGCTTCGATTACTGCTACCACTGGTATTATCATTTTTTCGACTGCTCTCCCTTGGTTGGGATGTCTCATTATTGCGCTCCAATAACTGAGCCCTATTTATAACATCTGAATACAAACATAGTTTGTGCGAAATTAGGTATTGACGTATCTCGGGTTTCAAACCTCTTAGAAACATTCTCGTCATTCTTTCCTCATTATCAACCAAGTGGGACGCAAACCAGGACAACTTGGCAAACTTACCTTCGTACTGTGACACTGTCATATTGTTCTGCTCCAGCTTGATGAACTCTACCTCCTTCATGTGACGAATACTTTCGGGAAAGTACTTGTCGTTGAACAGTTCTTGGAACTTCTCCCAAGACATCTTCAGTGCGATAGGTTGAGTACGCTTTACAGATTTCCACCAGTAATTTGCCTCTCCTCGCAACATGAAAGTGGCAAAGGGAACCTTTTGCTCCTCGGAGCATCCCAAGACATCAAATATCTTGGTGATCTACTTTATCCACGTCTCCGTCTTAAGTGGTTTTCGCTCTCCCAAAAACTTTGGTGGTCCCAGCTCCTTGAATTGCTTAGCGATGACTATCCGAGAGTTGCTAGTGTTTTCCACCTGCATTTTGAATAGGAGTCTCTCTCGCCTGATGTTGCATGAATTGCATTAAACCTCTGAACATCCCATATTTCATCATCTGGTCGGTGTTGTTATTTACCTGAGGATTATTGCCTTCCTGATGCACATTATCCTGGGCATTGATAGTTGGAGACTCAACGGTCTCATGTGCTTCATTGCTTATCTCAACATTTTAAGATGCCATTTTCAAACACTGCCACAAAACAAGGGTTAATTGACATGCCACATATTATCCCTATACTCTGACCGACCAATTAAATAACAAATAAACTTAGGTAGGTCATACTAGCGAAGGAATTACCCGACTCTCCCTCCTAGTTCTAGTCTCACATCCTAGCCAGGGATCATATCCCTGAGCTTTGATACCAACTGTGACTCCCCCAAAATAGGTATGCATCACCCACTCTGAGTCGCCAAATACATGGTACAGAAATCAAATACAAACTTCTTTTATACAATACGACAAAAGCGTAGCTAAGAGTTTTTACACGGATATTGTCTCATAGAGAGTATCAAAACTTAAATAACGTCCTCATTACAATTATTATCACACTATTTCACATAATAGTGAGGACTATTATAGCCACCTATTTGGACCATTACTCCATTTCCCGACTCATCCCAGCTATATTCTCATTTCCTGAAGAGAACAATGAAAGCAAAAGGGTGAGCTCAACTAGCCCAGTAAGAAATATTATGACTAAGATAATGTAGAATAAATTATCGTTAGCCTTCAATAGTGCTAAACTGATAAAATATAATAAACATCAAGTTTAACTGCAGCGAAACAAGTAATCCATTAGAAGAGTCAAGTAGAGCATGATATCTACTATCTTCTATGATTTAAAAAGTTTATCATCAACTTTATCGCTGAGACTCAGCTCAATAAATAGTATCACAACCACGAATTATCCATGCACTACGGGCCAAAGATATTCGTATTTTCACCAATGGTCATGATCATATCAGCAACTGTCCATCAATGCACTACGGGCCAATGAGGACTTTTATCACATCATTTATAACATTACGAGTCATGATTATACCGAATGATCCTTGGTCATAATCATACCAATCAACAATCCATCTACGGACGTAAGCCAAAGATGATTTTCATCACAATATAAGCATGAGGATGATGACAATGATATAAGAATTCAATTAAAAGAAAGCAAATGATAGATTTTTAAAGATTTATAATTTAATTTATCCAGAATTCAATAATGTCTAAATTGCCAACATGATACTGCTTTGTGGAGTAAAATTCAAGAATAATACTATATCAAAAATTATTTGGATAACAAAGAAATTAATTTTTATCATGAATAGTACCCTAGGTGAATAGTACCTGAGTGAATAGTACCCGTGAATAGTACTTCGTGAATAGTACTCATGAATAGTACCCGTGAATAGTACTTTGTGAATAGTACCCGTGAATAGAATTTTGTGAAAAGTACCCCGTGAATAGTATTCCGGCATGAAAAGATCAATAATTATCAAGAATGCTCAGAATAATATTTTCATGAAAAGATACTGGATGAAGCGTAAATATCAAGGATATTCTACTAATTTCACGGAGTATAGAAGTAATACTTTAACAGAATGAGTGTAGAATTAGGAATACGAAACCAAATAATAGTACTCACATACTACAGAGTATAGAAGAAAATATTATTTTATACGAATACTGAACAAAAATAATATCTCTTACCTTAGAAGAAGACTGGATATTGGAATAGTGAAGTAGCAGACTACTCTTTTTCTTTCTCTTTATAGCTTCTCTCTCTATAATTGCTCTTGTGAGTCTTAGTGAATTCGTGAGAATGAAAGAAGAATGAGCTTCTATTTATAGAAAAATATAGTTTTGATAATTGCACGTTTTGGGGATCAAATTATTACAATATAGTACCTCCATCTTTACCTCTATTTTTAATTTAGTCTTACAAGTATTATCAAACTTGCACCACCTCCCCTAATAGTACAGGCATGTGAATCAATAGTACATGCATGTGAATCAATAGTTCCATTCATGTGAACAAATAGTTATATGCATGTGAACTAATAGTAATTAATTGCTCATTTATCTGATTAATTACCCGATGGGTCAATATAACCTCCAGAAATCAATTATTATCGAAATAAATGTCGATTTCCACTAACACTAATAATCACAACACAATGGAAATATCAATTTCATCTTTAATTAACACGAACTTATTCATCATTAATATTATAACTCATAATATTTAACAACCAGATCATTCCCAGAAAAGAGGGGGCTTTCCGATAAAGATTTCTCCCTATTAGCGCGTAATTAGGTGACCAAACCTCTCTTCGATAGAACTTTCTAGACATCGTCAATATTGTAAATAATAATATAAATAGCTTTGTCGTCTCAATTATTGATTTAATAATATAAAATATTATGCAGATGATACTGTGATAATAATTGAATCAATAATATGAGAGATATTATGCAACAATTACTGTAGCAATAATTGAGTATAACTGAGTGACTTCTCGCGTAAGCATCAATAATCAATACCATGTGCTACTATGCAACCACGCGTATTACTGTACTTTTATCACCGGGTATTTCAACAGTTTAGCGGTAAAACTTTCGCCGTTATTTTTATAAAAAGATAATTCTGTCATTTTCTAACTATGACAATACTTCCGTTGTGGGGTCCACCCATGATTGTGCCGTCGTACGAATATTCCCTGTTAAAACGAATATTTTTCGACTAATCGAATATTTTATAACCACTTGTTTACTTTGTAAAATTTGTAAATATTACTCACAACTATAATATTACATCAAATCCACACCATAATATTCAAAAATATATTTCGAGAAAAATAATCTTTATTCATAAAAGTTGGGGTCTTACAAAGAGCATCATCATCAACATCGTTGCTTTCATCTTCATTAACATCTCCATTATTTTCATCATCGAACGACTGCAACGGCGATCCTCCATAACTGCAAAATATCTTATTCATCCTCATCATGATGAAACTCAAATTCAACTCATTCATTTTTCATTCTCTTTATTTGTCACACCAATGCGGCTAATTCTCCTCTACCTTGGATCCAATCAACCTAGCTTTGATATCACTTGTTGGGAATTAAGTCAACACAAACCACACAATAAAATAAAGTAAGATAAAAAAACACAAAAATTAATGTGGAAAACCTTTAAAGGGAAAAATCACAAGCCAAACTATGAATCTCCACTATATCAAAATAATGGGATTACAATAATCTTCTCAAGTTTTACGTCCTAAAACTTGAGGTTCCACAATATCGTGACACAACTTTTTGCACAGACTAAAAGCTGCAAAACCCTCACACCCGCAATACAACTTTTTTGCACTGAATATAAAAGCTGCAAAAACCCCCTTGCTCACACAAACACAAAACTCACTCACACCATCTCTTAACTCTTAGGATGCTACATGATTTTTGATTGTGTTATACTACAACAACTCAACATAATACTCTATTTATAGAGTACTCACAATTCTCCTCTTCTTATTCAAAATATGACAATTCCAAAATAAAACTCATATTAAGAATAGATTCCTTCTCATAATAGGACTCAAACATATAATAAAAATCCTCTTAAAAATAGGACACCATCATTTCCATAATAACGATTCTTTTTTAATAGGATTCGAGGAGTAACCCAATAATTCTCCTTAAACTCGAATCCTCGAATAGTTCAACTTCATATTTGAATAGGATTCGAGAAGTTTCCCAACACTCAAGTGATAATGTGTGTAAGACCCCGAATTTTATGAAATAAAAGTATTCAATTTTTCTATTCAGTAAATGGTTAAATTGATAAAATTTTAAAGTTATGGGTGAAATATGAATTTTTTTTTTCAAAATAAGCAAGTGGTTATAAAATAATCATTGTTGTCGGGGAATATTCGTTTGGTCGTGGAATATTCTTTCTGTCGGAGAATATTCGTACGACGGCGCAGCTATTTGTGGGCCCCATAACGAATAACTGTCGGGTGAAGGAAAACGACAAATTTGAGTTTTTACAAATAACGGCGTAGTTGTTACCGTTAACACTGTTGGAATACCCGGTGGTTAAAATACAGTAATACGCGTTATTGCACAGTAGCACACGGTATTGCATAGTATTTTTGAAATTATTGATTCTTACGTAAGAAGACACTACTCAATAATTGTTACAGTAATTACTGTTCAATATTTTATTTTATTGATTCAATAATTGCTACGTTGAAATTTTATATTATTGTTGTTCAATAATTGTTGCTGCACAGTATTTTCCATTATCAGATCAATAATTCATATTATTTGAATAGTATTATTAGATAGCATTATTGGCAATGTCTAGAAAGTTCTGTCTAAGGAGAGGTTTGGTCATCTAATTGCGCGCTAGTAAGGAGAAATCCTTATTGGAAAGCCCCCTCTTTCCTGGGAACGGCCTGGTTGTCATAAATGTGATTCTGTAATATTATTTGTGAATAATTAATTATTGATTCATATGATAAGGAAATATTTATTTTATGTGGATATAAACGAGGGATATATTTTTGTGGTTAAAAATGAAGGAGTTAATGTTGAGGTTTTTATCAGTATTTTTGTCGGAATGGTGGTATTAAAAATCAGGGTTTTTGAGATATATTGCGGGGGTTATAATTTTTAATCCGACCGTTGGATCGTTGTGATTTTTGGATATGTTATACATATATAAGTTGAGTATATGCCCACAAATTTTGAACCGTTAAAAATGAACGTATGATTTATTATGAATTTTACGAGATGACTGGTTCAGAAATTGTTGAATTTTCAGAGTTTATCATTTTGGTGGAAAATTCTAGAATTGGTGGGCCCCACTTGTGGTTGGTAAAGAAATGTGCTGAATTATATTTCAAATGTGGTGGGTGGGAATAGTAGCAGGTAAAGCCATCAGGTTGCAGGTCAAACCTACCAAAATTTTCCTATAAATAGAGGGCTAAGTTAGAATTGAAAATCACACCGGAAACATAAGTTTTCTCTCTTTCTCTCTCTAGATTATTGAGTGTATTTTGTGAGTATTTAGATACTCTGTGAGTTTCTATTCATCAGTGCAAGTTTCCTTCAGCCTTATACCGATCAGAAGTACTGCTCTTTTGAGGTAAGGGATTGTAAGGGATAGTAAGGGATTGTAAGGGATAGTAAGGGATTTTAAGGGTTGTTATATTTTCCAGTTTCGTAATTTTTCTGACCTTCAAAAATTCTGGAAAAATTTGAAATGATATTTTGATGAGTTTTCTTGATTGGGTCCAAAAATGGTGATTTTTGGATGTATAGATTAAGAGTTATGAATCTTACGGGAAAAGACTATTTTAAAAGTAACCGCTTATAATTCCTTGTGGTTAACTCCAAAATTGATGAAATTTTTATTGGGAGTACATGTATATGATGGAAGTATACTCTGTTAATTTCAGAATTTTTGGATAAAAGTACAATTTTTGATAAATGTCTAAATATTCGGTTGTTTTGGCCATATGAAAAATAGTAAATGACTTTTAAAAATTCTGAGAAAAATATATGTTCACTATGGGACTATATTATGCTAAATCCCAGAAAAGAAATATTTTTGGGACTGATTTGGTATTTTTCATGAAAATGGTCTAGTTATGAGTAAATGAATTAAATATATTTTGTGAAGTAAGAAAATTGGACAATAGGATTTTATGACTTGAGAATCCTATATGAGGTATATGCAGATTTTTTATGAGGGTTTTGATTATTGATGATGAAATTGTAAGAGTTGGCATTTTATGATGATTAAATGCATTAATTAGTAAAATGTAAACAATTAAAATAAATTGTTTATAAATTTATGAAATGTTATTCTTTCAATATCATTATACCGAAATATTGGTATGTATTTTATTGTAGAATTTCTATCTTTTGTGTCGGGGTTACTATTCATGAGTTACTATTCACGATTTACTATTCATAAGTTACGAATATTACTCTTGAGATTAAAACTATATGTTGATCATATTATTTTTATCATCATATATAACATTTTTATAACCCTGATGTTGAAATTCTCTTTCACTGGAGTGTAAAGATGGGTAGATTATTGGTATGATCATGACTAGGGTTCTCTTTGGCCTGTAGTGCAAAGTTGAATTGTGACTGGTATGATCATGACCATTGAATTTATAATTGAATATCTTAAGCTTAAGTGCAAAGGTGAATTGATCAACATGGTTATAATTATTGTTTATATAAATTCTGAAATGATTATATATTTCTTTGAGATATGAATATATTTGGCCTGTAGTGCAAATATGAATTGTTGATGAATATCTTTGGCATGTAGTGCAAAGATGGCCTGTTGATGAATATCTTTGGCCTGTAATGCAAAGATGAACTGTTGTTGAATATCTTTGGCCCGTAGTGCAAAGATGGTTTGTTGATGATTATCTTTGGCCCGTAGTGCAAAGATGGATTTGTTAGTATGATTATAAACAGGAACTGTGATTTGGTATAACCATGATCTTTGATGTTTCAGGTAAAGACAGGTGATGAAAATATTCTTCGTCCTGGGTGCGAAGAAAAATTTATAGTCACAATTATGATTATGAGTTATTCATATGATTGTGGAAAGGAACTGTTGAGTGAGGTTACATGGATAAAACATTGTTGATGAATTTTTAACATGGAGAAGATAATAGACTTTATGGTCTATTTGACTCTTCTAATGGATTGCATGTTCCGCTGCAACTATGGTTGAAATTTTTATCATTTACCATATGTTCTAAATCTCTGATTTATTGTTGATGAATGCTATTGATAATTGAATTATCTTTAGTCATGATATTCTTTACTGAGCTAGTTGTGCTCACCCTTTTGCTTCACAATTCCTTTCAGGTAATAAGAGTATAGCTGGGTCGAGCGGGGGTAACAAGGGAATAGAACGGTGGTCATCATTTAGTAGTTATATTTGGTGAAGAAAATAGGGTGAGGCGAACCCAACGTTGGAAGGGTGTTTTGTCACTATCATACAAGATGTCTAATGACATACAACCTCGTGTCATCATAAGACAGGGTTGTGCTCATCCACTTGCTGAGTATATCTATGGGCACTACCTATATAATCTTGGTGTTTGTTTGAAGTATAATTCTCAATTAGAGACAGTAGAGATAATGATATGTCAAGAGAAGACTCACCATTGGGAAGAATATGATAGTAATCTTCTCGTTTTTCTTTGGGGTCTATTGGGTCAACCAAGAATAATTCTGTGGCCTCCCATGTACGAAGGTTTCCTTGAGCACTTCCCAAAGATTCTAATTTCTAAAATAGTTTTTGACTATACCTTTATGTAAGGTACCTTTGTGAGGTGCTGATACATGATGGTGTCCAATGTCACAGTTGGTATATATTTGTATCCAAACTCACAGCATATGTGTTGTTGTATTTTGCACGATAATTGTTGTAATAAAGTTGTAGTTGTTTTCTGTACCATGTATTTGACGACTCAGAATGGGTTGGGTGGAATGGACCTATTTTGGGGTTGTCACAATGTGAAACAACCATATATACCTCGGGTAGTTAAATAAAATTTATCCTAATTTGTAATACTTTATACATAATCAACGACAAAACTAAGAAAAATCTCACTGTAGTTGACACATTTTATTTATTACACCATTAAACTTTTAAAAATTCAAATTACTCCATTGAATTAATTAAAATTTTGAAATTACACCATTTCGTTGATAAGATTGGACGTCCGTCAAATTGACTTAAATTCTTTCAAGTAAAATAAAGAAAACCCCATAATAATTGGTGCATTTTACTTGTTACACAATTAAACTTTTAAAAATTGAAATTAACCCATTGAATTAATTAATATTTTGAAATTACATCATTCCGTTAATAAGACTAGATGTCCAACAAATTGATTCAGATTTTTTTTAACGTGGCTAGTAAAAAAAGAAAAGAAAATGACACGTGTCATTACTACGTGGATTAGGCAGTAAAATCAACTTATCTCCCAAGCACGTCTTCATTACAAAACTAAGGAAAACCCAATTATAGTTGGAACATTTTATTTATTACACCATTAAAATTTTAAAATTTTAAATTACCCCACTGAACTAATTAAAATTTTAAAATTATACCATTCATTTAATAAGATTGGATGGGCGTCAAATTGACTCAGATTTTTTCAGACGTGTGTGACGCCCCCAAAATAGGTATACACAACCTGTTCTGAGTCATCAAATATATGGTATATAATTCAAATACAAACTTAATTATACAACTATCGTATAAAATACGACAAAACATAGCTGAGAGTTTTAACACGAATATTGTCTCGTAGACAATATTCAAACTCAAATTAAATCCTCATTATAATTATTATCACACTATTTCATAGAATAGTGAGGACTACTATGGCAACCATCTCGGACCATCACTTCATTCCCCGACTAGTCCCAACTATATTCTCAATTCCTGAAGAGAATAGTGAAAGAAAATGGTGAGCTCAACTAGCCCAGTAAGAAATATTATGACTAAGATAATGCATAATAAATTATCGTTAGCCTTCAACAGTATAACAACTGATAGAATACAATAGAAAACAAGTTTTAGATCAACAACTGCAACGGAAATAATAATCCATTAGAAGAGTCAAGTAGAGGATGACATCTACTATCTTCTATGATTTAAAAGTTTATCATCTATTTTATCGCTGAGACTCAGCTTAATAAATAATTCACATCACTGAATTATCCATACACTACGGGCCAAGAATATTCATTATTATCACATCCATGAATCATCCATACACTACGAGCCAATGATATTCGTTGTTATCATCGATGACCATGATCATGCCAAACAACAATTCATCTTTGCACCCTTGGCTGAAGAGAACGCATGGTCATGATCATACTGACAACTGTCTATCAATGCACTACGGGCCAATGAGGACTTTTATCACATCATTTGTAAAGTTACAGGTCATGATTATACCGAATAATTCTTGATCATAATCATACCAATCAATAGTCTATCTATGCACTACGGGCCAAAAATGACTTTTATCACAATATAAGCATAAGGATGATGACAATGATATAAGCATTAATCAAACGGAATCAAGGATAAATATTAAAGACTTTAAATTTATCTAGAGTTTAAAATGTTCAAATTGTCAACATGATAACTACTTTGTGGAGTAAAATTCAAAAATAATATTCACGTATCAAAATAATTTGGACAGAAAATAATCAATTTTTCATCGTGAATAGTATCCCGGGTGAATAGTACCCGAGTGAATAGTACCCCGTAAATAGTATCCCATGAATAGTACTTTCTGAATAGTATTGTACGTATAAATAATACCGTATGTATGAATAGTGCCGTATGTATGACTAGTACCCATAAAAAGTACTCCGACATGAAAAGCTTAAAATTTAACAAGAATATTCAGAAAAATATCATTGTGAAACGATACTAGATGAAGCGCAAATTTCAAGGATATTCTACTAATTTCAATGAGTATAGAAGCAATACTTAACAAAATGAGTGTAGAATTCAGAATTTGAAACGAAATAATATTACTTACATGCTACAGAGTATGGAAGAAAATATTATTTCTTACGAGTACTGAACAAAAATAAAATCCTATACGAATATTGAACGAAAAATATATTACTTAAGAATATTAAACGAAGATAATATTCCTTACGAATATTGAACGAAATAAAATTCCTTACGAATACTAAAAATAATATCGTAAGCGAATATGAAATAAATAATACCCCTTACCTTAAATGGAAAGTATTTCTGACTGGTATGGCGGGGATATTCTTGAAGAAAACTTATACTGTTTTCTACACTCAAATCTTCCTTAAACTCTAAAGAAATACGCTTAATATTATAGAAGAAGAATTATCTGATTCTGGTGTGATTTTTATTTTTAAACTAAGCATCCTATTTATAGGAGAATGGAAGGGTACTATTTAGGAAAAATAATCACAGACTACACAATAAAAATTTCGAACGAAATCACGGATGAATTCTGAATTTTTTTATTTTGCTATGCTGCACTATGCAGTACTATGCAACAATATGAAGCAAACAATAAAATATAATATATTCTATTTTTCATAAAAAATAAAATTTATTACAATATATATATATATATATATATATATATATATATATATATATATATATAAATAAAATTGGGATAACTTTCTACCAACAGTTTTGAAAAATGGGTAAGTGAGGGTCCAAATAATAAGCAAAATTTTCAACAAATATTTCATAAAAATCCACTCTATTTATCTCAATTCACTTGGCTTTACTAAACACATTTTTAATAATATTTTTTCATCATTATTATAACTCGCAATATTAACAACCAGATCATTCCCAGGAAAGCGGGGGCTTTCCGATAAGGACTTCTCCTTATTGACGCGCAATTAGGTGACCAAACCCCTTTTCTCGACATAACTTTCTAGACATCGTCAACAATATAAATAATAATATAAATAACTTTGTCGTCTCAATTATTGATTTAATAATATAAAATATTATGCAGATGATACTGTGACAATAATTGAATCAATAATATGAGATACTATGCAGCAATTACTGTGGCAATAATTGAATAAAACTGAATGACTTCTCACGTAAACATCAATAATCAAAGATAATGTACAATACCGTGTGCTACTATGCAACAACGCGTATTACTGTACTTTTATCACCGGGTAAATTAACAGTTAACGGTAAAACTTTCGTCGTTATTTTTATAAAAGTTATTTCTGTCGTTTTCTCACTCCGACAGTAATTCCGTTGTGGGGTTTACTAATGATTGTGCCGTCGTACGAATATTCCTTGATAAAACGAATATTCTCCGACCAAACGAATATTTTATGACAACTTGCTTACTTTACAAAATTTATAAATATTACCCACAACTATAACATAATATCAAATCCACACCTTATTATTCAAAAATATATTTCGAGAAAATTAAATCTTTATTCATAAAAGTTGGGGTCTTACAACGTGGTTAGATTTATGCTTCAAATTTACAAACCAACCGAAATTACCCCATAGATTTTTGCTTTAAATTTATCAAATTGATGAAATTTGTGACAACCCGAATTTTTGAAAATTATTTAAATAAGAATTTAATAAATAAAATTTTTATTATAAGATGTTTTGAGTTTGAGTATGTGTATATATGTGTTATATATTGTGAAATATGTAATTTAGTGTGAAGAGAATTATATATATTCATGTATTGGGAAAAAAAGGTTTAATAGTTAATTAAACTATTGAAGAAATTAAATGTAATTGTTATAAAAAGAAAATTAATGGAGTAATATTAGTTAATTTGATTATGTTAAAATTATATTATAAGAGAGTAATATATTACATATAAATTTAAAACGTTTATGTAATGGCTTAATAAATTACATTTGGTTAAGTGAATATAAATTAACTATGAGAATGAGAATGACCAATATAATTATAAATAAATATTGGTGTTAGGATTAATGAATTAAATAAATATTTAAGTTGTGATTAAAGGTATGGATTAAATAAATTGTCACGGGACAATTTATAGAAGGAAAGAAATTGATTAATTATACATAATAATTGTATAATTTATTAAAATAATTAATGGATTAAATACTAATCATTTTAACGAAATGTTTATTATTTTACATAGAGGTGTTTATAAATATAATTTCATAATGTATAAGTATAATAATTATACACATTATAATTGTATAATTATTTAGTTTAGCTAGCTAAGTAATTTAGTGGTATGGTTAAGTGTGACACTTAGAGAAAAGAAGATATATTATATAACAAGTAGATTATAAAAATAAATTAGAAGGGGATAATTGGGTTCTAGCCAAACATGGCCTTGAGACCCTTGGTTTTTGCAACTGCTGAGACTTTGGGTTTTAGTAACGTGCTGGGAAATAAAACTTATGCTTATGTTTCACGAGGCTAAGTTAGAGAGAAATTGAGGGAGAGAACTCTTTGAGAAAGTTGAGAATAAAGAGGAGTTCTGTGATTCAAGGAAGAGGAAGAAGATTAACCAAGTTTTCTACATCATCTAGATATTTTAAAGAAGAAATCTAAGGTAATTGTCTAAATCTAAAGTTTTTGGTTTACTTCTTATTAAATTTCACTGTAAATGGAGTTTGGTGGATGATTTCTGAAGAAAATTGATTATATATGTTTTTTTTTGTGTTTATAATTTGTTATATATCATCTAAGAATGATTTTGGAGTAATCAATTTCATGAAATTATGCTAAAGGTGAAGACCTTGTGTTCTTAACAAAATATGTATGTTGTGACTTAGTTGGAGTTAAAAATTGAGGGTTAGTTTATGGTTAGACTATGACATTGATAATAGATGTTGTTAGTATGTTAAGAAACGAAAACAACGAAGTTTAAACGGATTGATTTGTTTAGGAATCGAATCCGTGGTGAATGATTATGCTAAACATGTTAAAACATGTAAAACTAATATGAACATGAGTTTTGGGTCAAGATTTAGATTGGTTAATGGTTCTGTAAATTGTTGATTCTTTGATATGTTGTAGTTCTGTGAATTACGAATCCATAGAATTGAAAACGGACTATTTTGGAGGTATATAACTCAAGTTATGAAGATTAGAAGGAGAAAAAGTTCAAAAGTCGCGAGAACAGTAAACTGCAAATTCTGGCTCTGCTAACGGGCACAGCTGTGTTGTGCCCTAAGTCTTTTGTGGCGCAGCTGCGCTGTTTCCAAGGCTATGTTTGTTTGCAAGGATTATAATCCTGGCATTATAATTCATATGATTATAAACCCAAGACTATTAATTCTAGGATTATAATTCCGGAATTATAATTATAATCTAAAGGCTTCTAAGTCATTTTATAAGCCCTAGACTAATAGTCTCGTGTCTAAATTTGAAAACAAACAAGACATTTGAGATTAATAATTCTATCTCAAGTATAATACTTGCAAACAAACATAGTCTTGTCTTGTTTGGTTTTAAATTTAGACTTGGGACTATTAGTCTCGGGATTATAAAATGGTTTAATAGTCGTGACATTATAATTATAATTCTAGGCCATGTTTGTTTGCAAAAATTATAATCCCGTGATTATAATACATGTGATTATAATTCCAAGACTATTAATCCTAAAATTAAATAGTCCTAGTCACATGTTTATTTTTTATGGGATTATTCATGTGATAACTTAAAATAATTTTATATTATGTTTTTTTTTCAGGATTAATTAAAGTATTGGATTAAAAAATATCGTTTGTACTATTATATCTGTGACGCCCCCAAAATAGGTATACATCAACCATCTTGAGTCGCCAAATACATGGTATTGAATACAAATACAAACTTAATTATACAACATGAGCTGAGAGTTTTTACACGAATATTGTCTCATAGACAATATCCAAACTCAAATTCAATCCTCATTATATTTATTATCACACTAAATAGTGAGGATTTCTAAAACAACCATCTCGGACCATCACTCCGTTCCCCGACTAGTCCCGGCAACGTTCTCATTTCCTGAAGAGAACAATGAAAGTAAAAGGGTGAGCTCAATTAGCCTAGTAAGAAATATTATGACTAAGATAATGCAGAATAAATTATCGTTAGCCTTCAGCAATGTTAAACTGATAAAATACAATAAACATCAAGTTTAACTGCAGCGAAACAAGCAATCCATTAGAAGAGTCAAGTAGAGCATGATATCTACTATCTTCTATGATTTAAAAAGTTTATTATCAATGTTATCGCTGGGACTCAGCTTAATAAATAAACCACATCATTGAATCATCCCTGCACTACGGGCCAAGGATATTCGTGTAAGCATCAATGGTCATGATTATACTGAATAATCACTGGTCATAATCATACCAACAACTGTCCATCAATGCACTACGGGCCAATGAGAACTTTTACCACATCATTTGTAACATTACGGGTCATGATTATACCGAATGATCCATGGTCATAATCATACCAATCAACAGTTCATCTATGCACATAAGCTAAAGATGACTTTTATCACAATATAAGCATGAGGATGATGACAATGATATAAGCATTAATCAAACGAAATCAAGGATAAATATTAAAGACTTTAAATTTATTCAGAGTTTAAAAATATCCAAATTGTCAACATGATACTGTTTTGTGGAGTAAAATTCAAGAATAATATTTATGTATCAAAAATAATTTTGGACAGAGAAGAAATCAATTTTATCGTGAATAGTACTCGAGTGAATAGTACCCCGGCATGAAAAGTGTTTCAAATACTCGAGTGAATAATATTTGAGTAAATAGTAACCGGGTGAATAGTAACCCATGAATAGTAACTCGTGAATAGTATCCCGACATGAAAAGTGCCCCGAATACCCAAGTGAATAATATTCTAGTAAATAGTAACTCATGAATAGTACCCCAAGTGAAAATATTGATATTTAATAAGAAAGTTCATATCAATATTCCAATGAAACGATGCTGGATGAAGCGCAAAACTTCAAAGATATCCCACTAATTTCAGGGATTATAGAGGCAATACTTACTATAGTAAGTTTATATTTAAGAATATGAAAAGAAATAGCATACGAAACTGCAAATGGATTTTCACCTGTCATGCGGTACGTAATCCGCGTAGACAGGTTATTCCATCATATTAAAGGATGAATACGAAAAATAGTATTTCTTATGAATATGAAAAAAATAATACCCCTTACCTTAGTAGAAAACTGGATACTGCAATAGTGAAGTAGCAGAATACTCTTCTTCTTGCTCTCTATAGTTTCTCTCTCTATAGTTTCTCTTGTGAGTCTCAGTGAATTGGTGAGAAAGAAAGAAGAATTAAGCTTCTATTTATAGGAGAATGGACTAAATAGTAACTGATTCACGAACAGTCCAGATTGATTTACTATTAGAACGGACGATCCATATTGATTACTATTAAAACCACAACCGACGGTCAAGATTGATTTACTTTTAAAACCACCACCGACGGTCCATAAAATTAGTAAATTTTCCCATGGAATACTAAGTCAAACTTATAACAAACGCCTCATAACAAATCCTTATATTTATATCAAAAAATTGAATAAATATTTACCACAAATCCTTTACCTTTAATAAACACATTTCTAATCTATTAAAAATTATTCATCATTAATATTATAACTCACAATATTTAACAACCAGATCATTCCCAAGAAAGACGGGGCTTTCCAATAAGGATTTCTCCCTATTGGCGCGTAATTAGGTGACCAAACCTCTCCTCGACAGAACTTTCTAGACATCGTCAATTTTACAAATAATAATATGAATAACTTTGTCTTCTCAATTATTGATTTAATAATATAAAATATTATGCAGATGATACTGTGATAATAATTGAATCAAATAACGTGAGATACTATGCAACAATTATTGTAGCAATAATTGAGTATAACTGAGTGGCTTCTTACGTAAGCATCAATAATCAATATCGTGTGTTACTATGCAACCACGCGTATTACTGTATTTTTACTACCAGGTATCTCAACAGTTTAACTAACGGTAAAACTTTCGCCATTATTTTTATAAAAAATATTTATGTCGTTTTCTAACTACGACAATACTTCCGATGTGGGGTCCACCAATAATTGTGCCGTCGTACGAATAATCCCTGTTAAAACGAATATTCTCCGGCCAATCGAATATTCCTCGACACAACGAATATCAACTTGCTTACTTTGTAAAATTTTTAAATATCACCTTTAACATTAACCTTTTATCAATTTAACCATTCATTAAATAGAATAATAATTATAAGAAAATTGGATACTTTCAATTCATATAATTTGGGGTCTTACAACCTCCTCTCCTTATGAAATTTCGTCCTCGAAATTAGGACACATACCTGGTATGTCGAAGAGGTGAGGATACCTTGACTTCATTTTGGATTTTAACTCCCATGTCATTTCCTCAACATCATGGTTTCTCCACAAAACCTTGACTTGAGGTATAATCTTGGAGCGTAGAATATGATCCTTCTTATCCAAGATTTTAACAGGTACCTCTTCATATGTTAAATCTTCCACTATCTCGTCCAGTTCTAATTCCATAATATGGTTCGGGTTTTCCACATATTTACGTAATATAGATATATGAAAAACGTTATGAACACGAGACATACTTGGCAGTAAGGCGAGTCTATAGGCCACAGTTCCTATTCGGTCAAGGATTTCAAATGGGCCAATGAATCGAGGATTGAGCTTTCCTCTCTTTCGAAATCTTGTAACTCCTTTCCATGGAGCAACACGTAACAACACATAATCTCCAACATTGAATTCCACATCCTTTTAATGAAGATCAACATAACTCTTTTGTCGATCTTGTGAGGTTTTTATACGTTGTCGGATCATTTAAATCTTTTCCGTAGTTATGCGTACCAATTCCGATCCTAACAACGTTGCTTCACCCACCTCGTCCCAGCATACTGGAGAACGACACTTTCTTTCATACAACGCCTCAAATGGAGTCAAGCCGATACTTGCTTGATAACTGTTGTTATAGGAGAATTCTACTATTGACAAGAACTTGTCCCAACTTTCTTTGAAGTCAAGAACACAGAGTCTTAATAAATCCTCAAGAGTTTGAATAGTCCTCTTCGACTACCCGTCCGTTTGAGGATGATATGCCGAACTAAATCATAAATTCGTGCCCATAGCTTTTTGCAAACTAGCCAAAAATTATGAAGTGAATCTTGGATCTCGATCAGAAACTATGGATATTGGCATGCCATGCAGTCTTACAATCTCATTTATGTACACACGAGCAAGACGTTCAAGTGAATAAGTTTCTCGTATAGGTAAGAATTGAGCAAACTTGGTCAATCTATCAACAATGACCCAAATCACATATATGCCTTGAGAAACCTTGGGAAGACTAGTAACGAAATCTATGGTAATGTGCTCCCACTTCCATTCTGAAATTTCAAGTGGTTGCAATGAACCTTTTGGCACTTGATGCTCCGCCTTGACTCATTGACAAGTTAGACACCTTGAGATAAACTCCACTACCTCTCTCTTCATATTGCTCCATCAAAATGCATGTCGAAGATCACGATACATTTTGGTACCCCCAGGATGGATTACAAATGGTGTGTTGTGCGCCTCCATCAAGATCTTAAACTTTAAATCAGGGTCGTTAGGAACACAAAGTCTGGAGTTGACTTGAAGTATTCCTTCTTCATCGATTCTTGCTTCTGGAACATCACCTTCTTGTACTTTCTTCTTCATACGTATCAACTCCAGGCCCGTACGTTGAGCAACTTTATTTTTATCGATAAAAGTCGGTTCTACTCGTATATTTGTCATCATCACATGGGTCCATGGAGTCTTTATCTCTATCTCCATCATTTGCAAGTCATAAAAAATGGGTCTTTACGTTTACAATATCGCACTAGTACTCGCATATGATCTTCTACTCAATGTGTCAACTACCACGTTCACTTTTCCAGGATGGTATTGAATTATATGATCGTAATCTTTCAACAACTCAAGCCAACGTCGTTACCGCATGTTGAGTTCCTTTTAGGTGAAGAAATATTTGAGGCTTTTATGATCCGTATAGATCTCCACTTTCTCTCCATACAGGTAATGGCTCCAGATCTTTAATGCGAAAACGACAGATGCCAACTCTAGATCATGAGTAGGATAATTCCTCTCGTATTCTTTGAGTTGTCGCGAGGCATAGGCTATGACTTTCACATGTTGCATGAGAATACATCCTAACCTTCTGCCTGAAGCATCACTATAGATGACAAATCCCTCTGAATCAGATGGTATTGTCAGAACATGTGCTGAAATGAGTCTCCTCTTGAGTTCTTGAAAACTCTTCTCACATTCTTAGCTCCAGCCGAATTTTGAATCTTTTCGAGTCAGCTGAGTTAATGGAGTAGCGATTCGAGAAAATCCTTCTACGAATCTCTGATAATAACCAGCTAAGCCGAGAAAGTTATGCACTTCGGTCACAGACTTAGGTCGCTCCCAACTTTGAATTTATGACAACCGAGATTTTGTAATTAATTTTAATATTTATTTGAATTAAATAAATATTTTTTCAATGAATTAATTATTAGATTAAATAATTAATTGATGAAATTATGGTAGATTAATTTAATTATATGTGTTACATTTATTAAATTAATGTGGAGAATTTTTATTATCGAAGTATGTGATTATGTGAGCTTATTGTATTAAAAAAAATATTTAATAAGCCTATTGGTATTTTAATTAATTTAATTATTAATTAGAGAGTTAATAATTTGACATTATTTATTAATGAGAAATTCAATTATGTGACTATGCGAATTTATGAGAAATTATTATATTTTATTTAAAGTAAATTAAATAAGATATTGGTTTATTTTATAAAGGAGTGTGACATTATTTAACTATAGTATAAGAGGTTTTATTAAATTAATTGGGTATAAGCTTTTAAATGATAGCCAAACATGGCCTTAGTGGGAGTTGAGGGAAGTTACCCATGACTGGGTAACTGACCACAACGCGTCAGTTGATTTTCTTTATTATTACGCCTTCTTCTTCATTTTTCCTAAGTCTAGAAAAGTAGAAACAGAGAGAGTTTCAAAGAGAGATTGAGAAGTGTTGAGAGAGAATTTTGATTGAAGATGAGTTGAGAAGAAATTCATTCCCTACTAATTTACGCTTTACATTTGGATAATTCTCTCCAACCCAATTTTCATTGTTACGTCATTTAGTTTTATAAATGGCTTTCATACATTCTGTAAATCTCTGTAGTTGGAGATTGTGTTGTTATATGGTTATATGTAATAATACGAGTAGCATAACATATTTTATATATATTGTATATGATTCCATATCATAACTTTCATAATACGATGACTTGTTATTTCAAAATTTACAGAGTTTGGGTTTTAGCCTTATGGCCCTTATACGTAATTTTAGTGAGTCAAACATAAATGTTTTCGTAATATTTGCACTCGTATATTATTATGCATGTCGATACGAAGAGACCAAAGTTTAAATGAACGGATTCGGTGTTATAACGAATCCGTAGTGTCAATTTTTATGTTTTGTTTTCAAACCTTCAAGAACATCAAGAACAGTGGAAGTTGCATGCTTTAATTCTGTAATTAAGTGTTTAAATTGGTTAAAATCATTATATAAATGTTGGGTAATGATTATGTGTGAATTATATCATGTTGGTATGTCTAAATTCGAGTAGAAATGGGTAGAAATTGGCATGTTCTGCGATTTTTTGCGAACTGCCATTTCTGTGTCTGGTACGCCGCGCCACAGCGCAGGCTACCTGCCTATTTCCAGCGCCACCGCGTCGCAGCGCCAAGTCTCCAGCCGCAGCTCCACGGCGCCGCAGCGCCAAGACCCAGTACAAAAGTGGCGCCGCAGCGCCACTTAGCAGATTGTCCAGAAATTATTTTTTTAAGCATTCAAGTATAGAAATGTGATAGTAACTTAGGCTAATGAATATAAAAAAAACTTGTTAGACATATAATGAAGTGTGAGAATAAATTCTTAACACGTCCATAACACAATTACGTGTGAATTGAACGATTGAATGTATAGTTAGCTTATTGTTCGTGAAATCTAATTTTTGACAATAAGTGTAGTAATTGACTAAGTATAGTCATGAATTCGAGTTAGATAAAAGAATAAACTTATGATGTTTAGTACGTTGTAATTGACTGGTATTGTGAACGTAATTGATATGTAGGGTTTAAATCAAAGAACGAGTTTAGTTAAAGTGTAATCTACGCACGAGACAAGTTTCCTACCCCTACTTGTTATCATTGTTCAAGTTTATTATTTACCTTGAGTAAAATCTCATTAATATTATTCAAGTTCGAATTGTTATATTAAAGATTTATTATCCTTTCAAAGTATGAATTTGTTATACAATATTTGTTCTATTGTATACTTGAGATTATTATTCAATTTTAATATCATTATTGTTGAACCTTGTTAGACTAGCGAACCCTTATTGATTCGACTAGTCCATAGTTGATGAGCGTTCTAAATTTCAGAACCCCTGATGAATTATCCAAACCAAATTTGTAACAACCCGATATTTTCTATATAAATAAATCCGAAATTTTGCGTATAAATTTTTTTTTTTAAGGATGAAGATTTGTAAAAGATAATGTATATGTGTATTTATGTGATAAATAAAAATATATTTATTACATAAATATTTACAAATAATTTTATTTTAGAATTTTTGATTATTATAAAGTATATTCTTATAATAATTAAATTATGGTAGAAATATTTTTATTAATTATTTTTCATAAAAATATAATCATATATTATTTAAATAATATATGAAGTGATTTTTAGAATAATTATAATAATTATTTTATTATATAAATTTTAGTACAGGCTATTAAGTTAATTATTTTACCTTAATTATTAGGGTTAAATAGGAAGAATAAATCAGATATGGAATCCAAATCCTAATTTTAGATTATTATCAAGGTATAAAAATAATAATATAATATTAATTATATTTTAATTTTTCAGTGCTATGAATATGTACTGTATTTCCGTATTGATAGTGGTAGGTCAATTACGGTGTATTATGACCAAACCCTAGTAATAATGTTAAACCCTAATTTGAGATCCAAATTAGAGTGCAAGATTGTTTTATAAGTGTGTTATATAATTTATGTCGTGTATTAAATGTATTAATTAGGTGAACCCTAATTAAAATTCTAGAAACCCTAATTATAATTTAGTAAGCCTAATTATCAAAAATTATAAATCCTAATTGCTATTTTAGCAGGTTAATTATAAGTATTATATTTTTACCCTAATGATCATGTATAGTGTAATTAGAAGATTAATCGCAATTAGAAAATCCTAATTTCAAAATTTTAGAAACTAAAATTTATTTAATTTTTATTTGATTTTATTTATTTTTGAGCAAACCCTATAATGGAAATTCTACATTTGTGCTAAACCTTAGGGTTAAACCCTAAGGGTTTGACAAGTTTCTATTTTGCCATTTAAATGAATTATCAAAAGACTAGTTTGCCCCTAATTGAATTATTTTGGCTAGAATAGGTTTTGACAATAGGTTGAGTGGGTGAACCACTTCAACCACCCCATGTGCTCAAAATGACAGCAACAAGCAATATATCTCAGCCATACAATGCATCTAACCTTCTATAAATAGATCAAGAGAGAAAAAAAGATCAATTGTTAGCCATTTTACACAAACACATATCCAAGAGCTCCTCCCACTAAAACCCACAAAATATTGAAGTGTACCAGTCACAAAACCAAGCCCCACGAAAATCATTAACAGATCAGTAAGCCAGAAATCAAAAATCGATCAAGAAGGTATAAAACCCTATTCGAAAATCTGACTTTTGATCCTATGTTAGATGTTAGGATTTTATGTTACAACATGTTGTTTGTAGTTTATTTAAGTGATCTGGATTGGTATCTTGCAGATCCATAACATCTAAGTACTTAAATTGATGATTTTCAAAAATCTGGAAAATTTTTATAATGTCTTTGATAGTCAAATGTCAGATCGTGTAGATCCTTTTCTGTTTAGTATTTTTGTTGTTTAAGTGTTTGATATTGAACTCTGTTATGAGGTATTTCCTCTGTGACTCGAATCAGGGTCGGATCTGGTGTAAGTTGTAAGTTATTCATGGTCAAAGGTCGTTGACCGACCATGACCAAGTGAATCTGGGTAACCCAGAACGTGATTAGCAACGTCTGACAACGTTTACTAATGCCTTAATCTGTTCAATTATATGTGTATTGTTACGTTTGTTGTATTCAGATTGTAGTATGTTGTATAGACTACAAGTTTAAGGTTTTAGATCGCCTAAATATTAAACGAATGGAACTCAGTGGCTGGTCAAACCAGGCCAGAAGATCATGAACTGAGTTTTCTGGGTAACCTAGAAAACTCAAGAACACGATCTCTGACAACGTTTGACCAGCATATAAGTTGCGATTTTGTTGTTGTTTTCTTGTTTTTATGTATTGTATCTCTACTATTACATGTGGTCTACATACTACAAAGCTCAGATCACAAAAGTAATACCTGAATCCGAAGTTATGGGAACCCAAAAGTGAACAGTCGAACTGTTCTTCATTTCTGGGTAACCCAGAAATGAAGAACAGCCTCTGACAACACTTTTGGAGGCTCAGATCTCCTTGGTTATAGGTGTTATAAATATGTTTGTTGTTGGATCTTGTAGTCCTACACTAGCACTACAAGCTCTGACTAACATCATGCCCAGAAACACAACACACACTAAGTTATAATTGGTCAAACCTGCCTACTCGGTCACTGCCATGCATTTTCTGGGTTTGGCCAAGAACATGAAGAACACCTATAGCGACAGTTTTGTCACTATAGGTGGCCTTTAGCGATAGACAGCTCATTATTTTTCAGAATTAATTTTAAATAGAAAAAAAATAGTTTTTAATTATTAAAAATACAAAATAAATTATTTTAAATTCCGAAAATTAGTTTTTAATTATTTTAAATATATTTCATAAATATTTAATATTTTTGAAATATTAAAAGTATTTAATTTATTTAATTATAATATTAAATAAATTATTTAAAAATGATTTTAATATTGGAAAAATTATTAAAAATTATATTATGATATAAGAAAATATTTTAAGTTATTTTTTAATGACTTTTAATATTTTGTGATAAATTTCATTAATAAATTGATATTAATGGTAATTAATTTATTTACTAAATGAATTAAATAAATTAATTAAAAATGATTTTATTAGAATAAAAATCATTTTAAATAATAATAAGGTATTTAAAAATATTTTAAGTTATAAAATATAACTTTTAATATTTAAAGATAAATTTCATTAATTAATTAATTATTAATGATATTAAAGTTATTTAATAATTATATTAAATAATTTAGTTTAAAAATGATTTTTATATTATAATAATCATTTTAAATGAAAATAAAGTGTTTAAAAATATTTTAAGTTATAAAATATAACTTTTAATATTTAAAGGATAATTTCATTAATAAATTACTAACTTATTATTAAAAATAGTAAATTTATTTAATAATTATATTAAATAAATAGTTTAAAAATGGTTTTATTAATTTAAAAATCATTTAAAAGGATATAAATGAATTAAAAATATTTTCAGTTATGAATAATGACTTTTAATATTTTGATAAATAGAACATTAATACCTTAATATTAATGGTAATTATTTAGAAATGATTTTAAATGTTTTAAAAATCATTTAAGGGTTATATTAATACTTTAAAAGTATTTTAAGTTATTATAAATAACTTTAATATTTCGGCAATGGATTCATTAATAGTTTAATATTAAATAGATATTAATGATAATAAAATTGATTAGTATTTAAATCATATAAAAATGATTTTGATGTTTAAAAATTCATGATAAATCATAATAAATGTTTTAAAATTATATGAAGTCATTTAAAAATAATATGACTGATACGTACGGATATTGAGTTACAGGACAGAGTCTTAGACTCGATAATTACCCGATAATGTCGTTGGTACACCGACACATTTCAGAAATTGATCTGGACTTAGATAATGTGATTAGATAAGTGATTATTTGTGATTCAATAGTTGTTAAACCTATGTGCCAATGTGATTAGAGAATGTGCTGACTGCAATAAACAGTATTATATGATATGATATGTTATTCTAATTAGGCAAATGATTTATTTAATAATAGGGCTTGATAGAAAAGATAAATCTAAGTTGTATAAGCAGCAGACAAGGCAAGTATCTAACTCTTTGCATTTACTTTATGCAACGGACATGTGTAAGATAATATCTGAATTGTTCATTTCAGTTGTTCAAATATTTCAACTTTTGTATATACGTATGCAATGATTCTGTATAAGTAAGTTATTAAACTATAATTGTTGTACAAGTTCCTTTATTCTGTTATTATTGATCAAATTATATATTCTGATCGTTAATTTCTAAAACATGGTTATACAAATGTCCCCACTTAGATAATCATTATATTTTATCACATGTTGATACATACTTATCAGTGTTCAGTATGTATAATTTGAATTAAAAGTCGTCTAAGCTAATTGATCCAGCTAGACATATATTTAAAGTTGTTGTTGAACAAGTTAAAACTTTATCCAACTAAATTGTTTTGGTTTGGATTCAAGACTGGTATGAACATCCCAAATATGGGAAACTTTTATGCGCCTAAGGCGGGAATGCTGGACGAAAATATCGTCCTTTAATGTAGTATTGATCAATACAGGGCATAACGGGTTGATCACCCCCCGTGCCCGTAAGTAATGACGGTTTACAGATGAAGTTCTGTTTAACCTTTTCGAAAATAGAAAATAATGTTCATAGTTTGTCAACTGATCCTCATTTATAGTCAGTACGTAGTTTCAAAAATTTGAAATCGAAATGATATGTTGTTTATTATCGGTTCAATTTACTTCACAACTGTTGATTCGTTGTAGAAGTATCGTTCAAAGAAAATATTTAATTCATTCAGCTAACTATTATTGTTGCTATTACTTGATGGGCACTCAAATGCTCATCCTTGCTTAAATTTAAATGTTTTCAGCTAAAGGTGAACAACCTGAAGGCTCTTCCAAGAACAAAGGGAAAGGGAAGGTCGCTGAATGAATGATAAGGCTATCTTTTGTAATAACTAGACTTTATTAGGGTAGTGATGATATATATTAATTATCATGTAATGAAACGAATGTTTGAAAGTTTCGTACTTGGGATTGAAAACTCTGATAATATGTAAATTAAATTTGATAATCTATATTATTGTTATTATTATTAGTATTATTCCGCTCATAGAAATGGTATCATGAAGCACTGAGTTTGGGTTTCAAGTACCTGAATTTGGAGGCGTCACATCATGGTATCAGAGCTATAAGGTTAGAAACCTTAGGTGGGTTAGACCTTAGGCTATAACCTTAGAACAGAGGGAAACATTGAAAATATAAATAACTCATATAGAGTTTAAAAATGAGATGAATTGAATAAATTCATCGTCAAACAAAATAAAAGATAACTTATATAAAACTCTTATTTGCTGTGTGTATATACTATATGCTAATCAGGATAATTTATGTGTGTAGATGTCAGGTGAAAAAGGATTAGGATACCCTCGGATCGTAAAGAAGGAGCCGATATCAAAGCCAATAGCTGAAATAGAGGCTCAGAGTGAAAGCAACCTCGATGAGGTGGTTATTGTGGAAAATGTCGTACCAGATCCGAAAATAGTAGAACTAACCGATAGTGATTTAGACACTGAAGTTGGAGCTGATCAAGCATCAACCGAAGTGCAGAATCTGCGGGACCAGGTTTCCTCTTTGGAACAGTTGTGGGAAATAGAAAAGCTGCTAAATAGCCAACTGCGAAAAGCATTAATAGAAACAATGGAAGAACAAGATAAGCTTAAAATCCAAATTGACCAAATTGGAACTAAAAGAAACAAAGCATGCGCAGCTCCGAGCAAGAAGGGAAAAAGAAAGATGAAAGACCGTGATATAAGAAATCCTGATAACAACGAAGGAAAAATTAATCGAATAGAAAGGTGTGCAAATTGTGACAAGAAACATGAAGGTGTATGCAGAAAAGGGGAATATGTTTGCTACAATTGTGGATAGAAGGGACATTTCTCTCCTCATTGTCCCAATCCAACACAATGTGTCTGTTTTAATTATGGAATAGAAGGTCATCAGGCAAAAAGTTGTCCAAGGAAAAGGTGTAATAAATAGGCAGTATAGGTTCTGTTGTGTAGGTGTGTTTAATGTAATATGTGCTTAGTATGTCTGTGTAAGGTTATGTTCTCAACTTTTGTAATGATCAAATTTGTAAATCCCGGCTTTTGTAGTCACAAAGGGATAGCAATATGTGCTATGTTATGTAAATTACTACAACTTAATGAAAATAAATTTATGTTTGAGTAATGAAACAAGTTTAATATATTAAACTTATGTGATAAGGTTTAGAATGTAAGTTAAATTTATGATTTTATTTAATTAGATAATGCCGCCAAGACGTCAAACTAGAAACCAAAAGGCAGAAGAATCTGTCAACAACGTCGAGGGACAACCACAACCAGATCCAATGCAGCAGTTCGCAAACATGGTAGCTCAGGCCATGCAACAAGGAATGCCAGCCGCAGGGAACCAACAGAACAATCGCTTGGCAAACTTTAAGGACTTCAAAGCTGTAGGACCGCCCGAATTTAGAGGTACAACTGACCCTGTAGAAGCCCAAACTTGGGTTAAAGAAATTGAAAAGACGTTTGTATTAGCTAGGGTAGCTGAGGGGCAAAAGACCGCTTTTGCCACCTACAAGATGAAGGGTGAGGCAAATTTTTGGTGGGAAGCGAATCAGGCGAGGGCTGGAGCAGGTGTAGGTGTAGTTGCTTGGGAAAGATTCAAAACTTTATTTTTCGAAAACTATTTTTCATCTAGTATGCAGGCTAGGATGGAAGTAAAATTTCTTGAATTAAAACAGGAAAATATGTTGGTGTCCGAATACGCCGCTAAGTTTAATGAGTTGGCTAGGTTTGCTTCGCATCAAGTTGATACGGAGGCTAGAAAAGCACGAAGGTTTGAGCTGGGATTAAAACCCTAGCTCTACAACAAGGTGGCAGTGTTGCAAATCCCTACATTTGCAGCACT
This sequence comes from Panax notoginseng, assembly GCA_016801055.1. Classification (NCBI taxonomy): domain Eukaryota; kingdom Viridiplantae; phylum Streptophyta; class Magnoliopsida; order Apiales; family Araliaceae; genus Panax; species Panax notoginseng. Next base: position 213,725,788 of record CM029017.1, on the reverse strand, counting down.
CATGGAGAAAGCTATTATTACTGAGGAGGGGAGTAAGGCCATGAGCCTATACAACAAAGAAAGAAGGAATAAGGGTAAGGTTGAGGGATCTGGGAAGGTGGAAACAAACAGTGGAAATAGGAGTGAAAAGAGAAAAGGAAATAACTTTGGGGGTATACAGGTGAAGCAGGAGGGTACAAAGAAGAAGCCGCTAGTACAATGTGGGAACTGTGGCAAGAACCATTTGGGGGAATGCCTGAAAGGTAAATTTGTATGTTTTAAGTGTGGGCAGGATGGCCATATCTCTCCCAACTGCCTCAATCCTAGAACTATTAATGGGTGTTTTCTGTGCGGATCAAAGGAGCATAAGGTGAAGGACTGTCCGAAAAGGAGGACGAAGGCAGAAAGCGAGAACATGGGGAAAAGCGACGGAACTTTGGCAATCACAGGACCAACATCATCTAGCAAGCCGACAAAATCTACTACAAGGGTCTTCAACATGACAGTCCAGGATTCGGCAGCAGCTGGCAATGCAACTTCAGGTATTATTCGTATAACTTTTATTTTCTTATATACATGATTTTCATATATATAGTAAATTATTTTATAAAGAAATTTTGAGGGAGGAATTTGAGTTCTTTAAAAATTAAATTTCTTTTTAATCAAAAAGACAAGCTTTATGTAAAAAGTTAAAGATCAGTTCGATCAATTATGATCGAGGTCTACTTGAAATGTCTGTGTATGTTATGTACTCTTATAGGTATAAATTTTAAAAGGGTGATTCCGGGGACGGAATCTTTATAAGGGAGGGTGAATGTAACAACCCGATATTTTCTATATAAATAAATCCGAAATTTTGCGTATAAATTTTTTTTAAGGATGAGAATTTGTACAAGATAATGTGTATCTGTATTTATGTGGTAAATAAAAATATATTTATTACATAAATATTTACAAATAATTTTATTTTAGAATTTTTGATTATTATAAAGTATATTCTTATAATAATTAAATTATGGTAGAAATATTTTTATTAATTATTTTCCATAAAAATATAATCATATATTATTTAAATAATATATGAAGTGATTTTTAGAATAATTATAATAATTATTTTATTATATGAATTTTAGTACAAGCTATTAAGTTAATTGTTTTACCTTAATTATTAAGGTTAAATAGGAAGAATAAATCAGATATAAAATTCAAACCCTAATTTTAGATTATTGTCAATGTATAAAAATAATAATATAATATTAATTATATTTTGAATTTTCAGTGCTATGAATATGTACTGTATTTCCGTATTGATAATGGTAGGTCAATTATGGTGTATTATGACCAAACCCTAGTAATAATGTTAAACCCTAATTTGAGATCCAAATTAGAGTGCAAGATTATTTTATAAGTGTGTTATATAATTATGTCGTGTATTAAATGTATTAATTAGGTGAACCCTAATTAAAATTCTAGAAACCCTAATTATAATTTAGTAACCCTAATTATCAAAAAATTATAAATCCTAATTGCTATTTTAGCAAGGTTAATTATAAGTATTATATTTTCACCCTAATGATCATGTATAGTGTAATTAGAAGATTAATCACAATTAGAAAATCCTAATTTCAAAATTTTAGAAACTAAAATTTATTTAATTTTTATTTATTTTTATTTATTTTTGAGTAGACCCTATAATGGAAATTCTACATTTGTGCTAAACCTTAGGGTTAAACCCTAAGGGTTTGACAAGTTTCTATTTTGCCATTTAAATGAATTATCAAAAGACTAGTTTGCCCCTAATTGAATTATATTGCCTAGAATAGGTTTTGACAATAGGTTGAGTGGGTGAACCACTTCAACCACCCCATGTGCTCAAAATGACAGCAACAAGCAATATATCTCAGCCATACAATGCATCTAACCTTCTATAAATAGATCAAGAGAGAAAAAAAGATCAATTGTTAGCCATTTTGCACAAACACATATCCAAGAGCTCCTCCCACTAAAACCCACGAAATATTGAAGTGTACCAGTCACAAAACCAAGTCCCACGAAAATCATTAACAGATCAGTAAGCCAGAAATCAAAAATCGATCAAGAAGGTATAAAACCCTATTCGAAAATCTGACTTTTGATCCTATGTTAGATGTTAGGATTTTATGTTACAACATGTTGTTTGTAGTTTATTTAAGTGATCTGGATTGGTATCTTGCAGATCCATAACATCTAAGTACTTAAATTGATGATTTTCAAAAATCTGGAAAATTTTTATAATGTCTCTGACAGTCAAATGTCAGATCGTGTAGATCCTTTTCTGTTTAGTATTTTTGTTGTTTAAGTGTTTGATATTGAACTCTGTTATGAGGTCTTTCCTCTGTGACTCGAATCAGGGTCGGATCTGGTGTAAGTTGTAAGTTATTCATGGTCAAAGGTCGTTGACCGACCATGACCAAGTGAATCTGGGTAACCCAGAACGTGATTAGCAGCGTCTGACAACGTTTACTAATGCCTTAATCTGTTCAATTATATGTGTACTGTTACGTTTGTTGTATTCAGATTGTAGTATGTTGTATAGACTACAAGTTTAAGGTTTTAGATCGCCTAAATATTAAACGAATGGAACTCAGTGGCTGGTCAAACCAGGCCAGAAGATCATGAACTGAGTTTTCTGGGTAACCCAGAAAACTCAAGAACACGATCTCTGACAACGTTTGACCAGCATATAAGTTGCGATTTTGTTGTTGTTTTCTTGTTTTTATGTATTGTATCTCTACTATTACATGTGGTCTACATACTGCAAAGCTTAGATCACAAAAGCAATACCTGAATCAGAAGTTATGGGAACCCAAAAGTGAACAGTCGAACTGTTCTTCATTTCTGGGTAACCCTGAAATGAAGAACAGCCTCTGACAGCACTTTTGGAGGCTCAGATCTCCTTGGTTATAGGTGTTATAAATATGTTTCTTGTTGAATTTTGTAGTCCTACACTAGCACTACAAGCTCTGACTAATATCATGCCCAGAAACACAACACACACTAAGTTATAATTGGTCAAACCTGCCTACTCGGTCACTGCAATGCATTTTCTTGGTTTGGCCAAGAACATGAAGAACACCTATAGCGACAGTTTTGTCACTATAGGTGGCCTTTAGCGACAGACAGCTCATTATTTTCCGGAAATTAATTTTAAATAGAAAAAAAATAGTTTTTAATTATTAAAAATACAAAATAAATTATTAAAAATTATTTTAAAGTTTAAAAATTAGTTTTTAATTATTTTAAATATATTTCATAAATATTTAATATTTTTAAAATATTAAAAGTATTTAATTTATTTAATTATAATATTAAATGAATTATTTAAAAATGATTTTAATATTGGAAAAATCATTAAAAATTATATTATGATATAAGAAAATATTTTAAGTTATTTTTTAATGACTTTTAATATTTTGTGATAAATTTTATTAATAAATTGATATTAATGGTAATTAATTTATTTACTAAATGAATTAAATAAATTAATTAAAAATAATTTTATTTGATTAAAAATCATTTTAAATAATAATAAGGTATTTAAAAATATTTTAAGTTATAAAATATAACTTTTAATATTTAAAGATAAATTTTATTAATTAATTATTATTAATGATATTAAAGTTATTTAATAATTATATTAAATAATTTAGTTTAAAAATAATTTTTATATTATAATAATCATTTTAAATGAAAATAAAGTGTTTAAAAATATTTTAAGTTAGAAAATATAACTTTTAAAAATGGTTTTATTAATTTAAAAATCATTAAAAAAATATAAATAAATTAAAAATATTTTAAGTTATAAATAATGACTTTTAATATTTTGATAAATAGAACATTAATACCTTAATATTAATGGTAATTATTTAGAAATGATTTTAAATGTTTTAAAAATCATTTAAGGGTTATATTAATACTTTAAAAGTATTTTAAGTTATTATAAATAACTTTAATATTTTGGCAATGGTTTCATTAATAGTTTAATATTAAATAGATATTAATGATAATAAAATTGATTAGTATTTAAATCATTTAAAAATGATTTTGATGTTTGAAAATTCATGATAAATCATAATAAATATTTTAAAATTATATTAAGTCATTTAAAAATAATATGACTGATACGTACGGATATTGAGTTACAAGACAGAGTCTTAGACTCGATAATTACCCGATAATATCGTCGATACACCGACACATTTCAGAAATTGATCTGGACTTAGATAATGTGATTAGATAAGTGATTATTTGTGATTCAATGATTGTTAAACCTATGTATCAATGTGATTAGGGAATGTGCTGACTGCAATAAGCAGTATTATATTATATGATATGTTATTCTAATCAGACAAATGATCTATTTAATGATAGGGCTTGATAGAAAAGATAAATCTAAGTTGTGTAAGCAGCAGACAAGGCAAGTATCTAACTCTTTACATTTACTTTATGCAACGGACATGTGTAAGATAATATCTGAATTGTTCATTTCAGTTGTTCAAATATTTCAACTTTTGTATATACTTATTCAATGATTCTGTATAAGTAAGTTATTAAACTATAATTGTTGTACAAGTTCCTTTATTCTGTTATTATTGATCAAATTATATAATCTGATCGTTAATTTCTAAAACATGGTTATACAAGTGTCCCCACTTGGATAATCATTATATTTTATCACATGTTGATACATACTTATCAGTGTTCAGTATGTATAAGTTGAATTAAAAGTCGTCTAAGCTAATTGATCCAGCTAGACATATATTTAAAGTTGTTGTTGAACAAGATAAAATTTTATCCAACTAAATTATTTTGGTTTGGATTCAAGACTGGTATGAAAATTCCAAATATGGAAAACTTTTATGCGCCTAAGGCGGGAATGCTGGACGAAAATATCGTCCTTTAATGTAGTATTGATCAATACAGGGCATAACGGGCTGATCACCCCCCGTGCCCGTAAGTAATGATGGTTTACAGATGAAGTTCTGTTTAACCTTTTCAAAAATAGAAAATAATGTTCATAGTTTGTCAACTGATCCTCATTTATAGTCAGTACGTAGTTTCAAAAATTTGAAATCGAAATGATATGTTGTTTATTATCGGTTCAATTTACTTCACAACTGTTGATTCGTTGTAGAAGTATCGTTCAAAGAAAATATTTAATTCATTCAGCTAACTGTTATTGTTGCTATTACTTGCTGGGCACTCAAATGCTCATCCTTGCTTAAATTTAAATGTTTTCAGCTAAAGGTGAACAACCTGAAGGCTCTTCCAAGAACAAAGGGAAAGGGAAGGTCGCTGAATGAATGATAAGGCTATCTTTTGTAGTAACTAGACTTTATTAGGGTAATGATGATATATATTAATTATCATGTAATGAAACGAATGTTTAAAGGTTTCGTACTTGGGATTGAAAACTCTGATAATATATAAATTAAATTTGATAATCTATATTATTGTTATTATTATTAGTATTATTCCGCTCATAGAAATGGTATCGTGAAGCACTGAGTTTGGGTTTCAAGTACCTGAATTTGGGGGCGTCACAAACTTCCTTTAGTGCGGACTCCGATGTCAAACTGAGATGAACAACCCTTTAATAGGGGATTATTTACGCTTTAGCGTTAAGATATTGTGCACAGTATGGTACTAAGGGCTGATCTCCCTAAGTACGAGAAGAAGAGTCCATAGTCTTATGACTGTTAAAGGTTTCAAGTATAACCCTTGACAACCTAGGACATAGTTCAAGGTCTTATGATCCTCAGTAATCTTTTGATTCTTGTTATTCATTCTTGATTCAAAAGTTGAGCTTTTATTTCAGAAGTCTTTGATTTATTCGCATGTTATTATTTCATTATTATATTGTTATACTTGTGGGCAATCACGCTCACTCTTGCGTAATAATAACATTGCAGTTAAGAACGAAAGAGCAGTTGAACCTTCCACTAGTAAAGGCAAGGGCAAGCTTAGCAAGTAATGAAGATTGATTATTTATGTGGTTATGTAATGATAATTAGAATTAATGTTACTTAAAATTTATTTGTTTATGTTTCCTCACAGATGATTTAAGGTTAGAGTAAACTGGGATTTATTTATTATGTAGTTGATGTAACCCCATAAGGGGATATTTATTATTAATTCTATCTATTGCATGGTTTGTATTTATTTATGGGAAGATAGATGGATGATATTTGTACAGTGAACACCAAATCCTGTAGAAATGGAAGTACCAGATTTGGGGGTGTCACAGGTTGGTATCAAAGCTGTAGGTTATGAACCTTAGGTGGGAGAACAACCTTAGGTAATAGTCTTGTAGGAAGAATATAGTGAAGGAAAACTCTTATCGAGTTCTAAGAGATGAATTTGTTAATTCACTGAAGATGATAAAAGACTTATGTGCTTATGTGTTTAATTATGTGTTCGCTAGCACGGATTAGTAACTAAAACTTAAAATTATGTTGTCAGGATGTCAGATGTTGGAGGAGCTAGTCGAGCTGGGGAGGAGGAACCCCGAGTGCCTATTGAGGAGGAGCCCTGAGACATTCATGTTGTCAGGGAGTAGTTGATTCAGAGGGATCCATCTCCGTTGATCACAGTTGTTGGTCAGGAGCATGAGCCTGAGACTGATCCAGAGGAGGATCCTGAGAAAGAAGAGGAAGAAGAGGAGTTCCCACCGAACTCCATTGATTCTGAGATATATGATGCACTTTACGATCGTAACATAGAGTTGCAGGACACTATCCAGGATTTGACTGAGCGGGCGATTAGTCAGCAGATTACTCTTGAGCAAAGGGATAGGGAGATTGTGACTCTTCACACACATTTGGGAAACATGATGTGAGATCTAGTTCACGAGAAGGGTCAAACCGAGGATAAGTCTGAAGAAATAAAAAAGTTGAAAAAGGATCTGAAGAGAGCTCAGAGAGGCTTGCTATAGCAGAGGAGGGCTGAGTACGAGAATCACGTCGTGCTGATCTTGCAGAAAGGGATTGTCGTGTAAAGAAGGCTAAGCTTGGAGAGACATACTCTACATTTAATAATGCAATGGATGAAGCTCAGGATCGAGTTTTGAGGTACCCAATCTAGTTTGAAGGTCTACCATCGTACATGCTGGATAGCAGAACAATGTCTCGCATCATAGAAGAGGAACGTAGCAAGGCTATTCGGCACCTTAACATGCAGTGATAGGATTTGTTTAATTATGTGAAAAACTTATCTGGTTTTTAGATGTAAATTTAGACGTGTTTATGAACGAATGAATATTTTAATATTTTAAATCCTGTAGATTCTTTATCTCGGGATAGTTGATGTAAATAGCAGTAATGCTATCGTTTGATGTTAAAACTTTTGATTTGAATAAATATATCAAGTTGTTTGAAATAATGTGTTAAGCGATTATGTTAAATTGTTGAGTTAAGCCTTAACTATTTAGAGAATTTCATAAAGATCTAATAAGCGTATATTCTTAACAGAAATATGCCGCCGAGAAGAAGATAAAACCATCAATCAGCTCAGGAAGAGTCAACGAATAATAACAATAGCACCAATGCTAATCCCGTCCAATAATTAGTGAACTTACTAACTGGAGAAATGAATAATCAACCTCAAGCTCCGCCGAATACTTCGTTTAAGGATTTTAAGGCAGTGGAACTGCCAGAGTTTAAAGGCTCCATGAACCCGATCGAAGCTCAGACTTGGGCTATGCAGATGGAGAAGGTTTTTGAGGTCGCAAGTGTCAGAGAGGATCAGAAGACCGCTTTTGCAACGTTTATGCTGAAATCTGAAGCCAGTTTTTGGTGGCAAGCAAACAAGATCCGTGGAGGAGAAGGTATGATAACCTGGGAGAGGTTCAAGGAGATGTTTTTCGAGATGTATTTCCCGACCACCTCGCAGAACCAATTGGAGGTTCAATTTCTGGAATTGAAGCAAGGGAATATGTCTGTATCGGATTATGCGGCTAAATTCAACGAATTGGCAAGGTTCGCCACGTATCAAGTGCACACGGATGAGAGAAAAGTAAGAAGATTCGAACAAGGACTGAAGCCGTGGTTGTATAGTAAGGTGTCGATGTTTCAGTTGAAGACATTTGCCGGGGTACTAGAGAAGGCCATACTCGCTGAGGGTGAAAGCGATGCAGTAACGAAGTATAATCAAGAGCTGAAGAAGAAGAAGAGTGAGAATGAAGGTAATAATAAGACTGGTGGGAGTAGCATAGGGGTAGTCATAATCAGAAGAGAAAGTGGACGGATAACTCGTCAGCTGGAAGTCAACAAGGAGGGCAGAAGAAGAAGATCGAAGCGTGCTCAACTTGCGAAAAAGCCCATTTGGGAGTTTGTATAAAAGGGAAGCGTGTATGCTACAATTGTGGTCAGGAAGGCCACATAGCACCAAACTGTCCGAACCCAAAGAAGGGTGCCTGCTTCACTTGTGGTTCAAAGGATTATCTTGCAAGGGACTGTCCCAAGAAGGGATCTGGAGGGACGAGTTCAAGAGGAAATAGAGGAAACGCCGGTGGAAGCACTCTGACTATCGCAACACCAACCGCAACCAACCGACCGACTGCCAGAACATTCAACATGACAGTACAGGATGCATTGCAGTCTCGCGATGTGGTGTCAGGCATCATTCCGATCAATAGAGTTAATGCTTACGTATTATTTGATTCGGGTGCTACTTGTTCATTTATATTCGATGACTTTGCTAAGAATTTAGAATTGCCTAAGGATGTGTTAGAATACCCCATAAACATAGAAATCGCGAATAGTGGAATAATCCCTGTTAAGTACGTACATAAGAACTGTAGGGTGGATATTAAGGGTAATATCATGAACGTAGATCTTATCCCTATTCGACTTGGGAAATTTGACGTTATTTTGGGTATGGACTGGTTATCCAATTATGGAGCGATAATTGACTGCCAAAAGAAGCGTATTAACCTTATGACTCCGCCAAAGGTTGTATTTTATGGTAGCAAGTCGCCTAGACAAGCGAGTTTTCTGACGATGATGCAGGCCAGGAGGTTGTTAAGACAAGGTTGTGTAGGATATCTAGCTTACATAGTCAATAGTCGTAAAGAGAATCCAAAAAAAGATGAGATACCAGTAGTGAGAGATTTCGCTGACGTATTTTCGGACGATTTGTCGGGACTTCCTCCAGATAGAGCAGTTGAATTCGTGATCGATTTGGCTCCAGGAACGGCTCCAATATCGAAGGCACCATACCGAATAGCGCCAGTAGAAATGAAAGAATTAATGGTACAACTACAAGAATTATTGGATAAGAAGTATATTCAACCAAGCGTATAACTGTGGGGAGCGCCGATTTTATTTGTAAAGAAGAAGGATGGGACAATGTGGCTCTGCATCGATTATAGAGAACTGAATAAGGTTACGATTAAGAATAGATATCCATTACCGAAGATCGATGATCTGTTTGATCAATTGAAGGGAGCAAGATACTTTTCAAAGATAGACTTGAGGAGTGGTTATCATCAACTGAAGGTGAGACCAGAGGATGTACCGAAGACAGCGTTTAGGACACGATATGGTCACTACGAATTTTTAGTAATGTCGTTTGGTTTAACGAATGCTCCTGCAGCATTTATGGGACTAATGAATGGTGTGTTCAAGTCGTTTTTGGACAAGTTCATAGTGGTATTTATAGATGATATTTTGGTATATTAAAAAACCAAGGAAGAACATAAAGAGCATTTGAGATAAATGTTAGAAGTGTTGAGAAGGGAGAAGTTGTATGCCAAGTTTTTGAAATGCGAATTCTGGATTGAATGGGTACAATTTCTAGGACATGTGATTGATAGGGACGGAATTTCGGTGGATCCATCTAAAGTCGAAGTTGTGATTAACTGGGATCAGCCAAAGACGCCGTCAGAAGTAAGAAGTTTTCTTGGATTGGCAGGTTATTACAGAAGATTCATTCAGGATTTTTCCAAGATCGCAACTCCGTTGACGAATTTGACTAGGAAATTGGTGAAATTTTTTTGGACGGAGAAGAGTGAGGAAAGCTTTCAAGAATTAAAGAATAGGTTAAGTTCAGCACCTATATTATCTCTTCCGGATGATACAGGAAATTTTGTGGTTTATAGTGATGCATCACACAAGGGACTTGGTTGTTTGCTTATGCAAAATGGTAGAGTCATTGTGTATGCGTCACGACAACTGAAAGATTATGAGAAGGGGTATCCAACCCACGACTTGGAGTTAGCTGCAGTGATTTTTGCTTTGAAAATCTGGAGGCACTATCTTTACGGGGAGAAGTGTGAAATATATACGGACCATAAGAGTCTGAAATATATTTTTACACAGAAAGAATTGAATATGCGCCAAAGAAGGTGGTTGGAGTTAATTAAGGACTACGATTGTGAGATTTTATACCATCCGGGTAAGGTAAACGTGGTTGCCGACGCTTTAAGTAGAAAAGGTCGAGAGAAATTGATGATGTTGACCAAACAGGAGGAGTTAATTTTGGCCATGGAGAAGTTAGAACTGGAAGTAAAGTATCCTATAGAAATTAATGAGAAGTTGTTCCAAATGCACTCTGGTACAACCCTACTAGATAAAGTTAAGAAGACTCAACTTCAGGACGATGAATGCAAAAAGGTGATAAGGAATATATCTGAAGGATCTGAACCGAGATTTAAGATGGATAAGGAAGGAATACTGAGATTCGAGAATAAAATTTGGGTACCGCCAGTAACAGACATTAAGGAAGACATTTTGAGCGAGGCTCATAGCTCACGATATTCAATTCACCCTGGTAGTACTAAGATGTACCAAGATCATCGACAACATTTCTGGTAGCCTAATTTGAAACGTGATGTTGCAGAATGTGTTGCCAAGTGTCTGACCTGTCAGAAAACGAAAGCAGAACATCAGATACCGAGTGGGTTGCTACAACCGCTAGAGATCCCGGAATGAAAATGGGAACATATTACAATGGACTTTGTGGTTGGCCTTCCGACGACTCAGAAAGGTTACGACATAGTATGGGTTATCGTTGACCGACTAACAAAATCCCCACACTTCTTTTCGATCAAAATCAGATTCAACTTAGATCAGTTGGCAAAGTTATATGTAAAAGAGATTATTTCGAAGCACGGAGTGCCGGTGTCAATTGTTTTCGATAGGGATCCGCGCTTTACGCCGCGCTTTACGTCGAACTTTTAGAAACGTCTACAAGAATGCATGGGTACACAGTTGCGAATGAGTACGGCATATCACCCTCAGAAAGATGCACAGAGTGAAAGAACAACTCAGATATTGGAAGATATGTTAAGAGCTTGTATAATTGACTTTAAAGGAAATTGGGATGATCATCTACCGCTCGTAGAGTTCGGTTACAACAACAGTTACCACGCTAGTATTGGCATGCCGCCTTATGAAGCTTTATACGGCAGAAACTGTAGAACTCCGCTTTACTGGGATGAAGTTGGTGTAAGACAATTGCTAGGGCCAGAATTGGTACAACAGACAGCAGAAATAGTTAAAGTAATCTGAACATGATTGGTAGCAGTTCAAGATAGGCAGAAGAAATACGCCGATCCACACCGTAAGAATGTTGAGTTTGAACCGGGTAGTTATGTGTTCTTAAAGGTCTCTCCCTGGAAGGGAAAGATCAGGTTTGGAAAGAAAGGGAAATTAAGCCCAAGATTCATTGGACCCTTTGAAGTACTACGAAGAATCGGAGAAGTCACGTACTAGGTAGCCTCACCTCCAGTACTCGAGAATGTCCACAATGTCTTCCATGTTTCAGTTTTACGACCCTACAAACCCGATTACAAGCATGTAATTGAATACGAACCCCTACATTTTGAAAAAGACTTGTCTTACGAAGAAATCCCTGTTCAAATTGTCGACCGAAAAGAACAAATTCTGAGAAATAAAGTAATACCTTCTATTAAGGTAATTTGGAGGAACCACAACGCTGAAGAAGCTACGTGGGAACTCGAAGAGAATATGATGAAGAATTATCCTCATTTATTTACTTAATTTATGTGTAAGAGATTCTGGGGACAGAATCTTTGTAATGGGGGAGAATGTAAAAGGTCGAATTTATTGAGTCGTGATTCTGGGGACAAAATCCTTTTAAGGGGGAAAGATGTGACAACCGAGATTTTGTAATTAATTTTAATATTTATTTGAATTAAATAAATATTTTTTCGATGAATTAATTATTAGATTAAATAATTAATTGATGAAATTATGGTAGATTAATTTAATTATATGTGTTACATTTATTAAATTAATGTGGAGAATTTTTATTATCGAAATATGTGATTATGTGAGCTTATTGTATTAAAAAAATATTTAATAAGCCTATTGGTATTTTAATAAATTTAATTATTAATTAGAGAGTTAATAATTTGACATTATTTATTAATGAGAAATTCAATTATGTGACTATGTGAATTTATGAGAAATTATTATATTTTATTAAAAGTAAATTAAATAAGATATTGATTTATTTTATAAAGGAGTGTGACATTATTTAACTATAGTATAAGAGGTTTTATTAAATTAATTGGGTATAAGCTTTTAAATGATAGCCAAACATGGCCTTAGTGGGAGTTGAGGGAAGTTACCTATAACTGGGTAACTGACCACAACGCGTCAGTTGATTTTCTTTATTATTACGCCTTCTTCTTCATTTTTCCAAAGTCTAGAAAAGTAGAAACAGAGAGAGTTTCAAAGAAAAATTGAGAAGTGTTGAGAGAGAATTTTGATTGAAGAAGAGTTGAGAAGAAATTCATTCCCTACTAATTTACGCTTTACATTTGGGTAATTCTCTCCAACCCAATTTTCATTGTTACGTCATTTAGTTTTATAAATGACTTTCATACATTCTGTAAATCTCTGTAGTTGAAGATTGTGTTGTTATATGGTTATATGTAATAATACGAGTAGCATAACATATTTTATATATATTGTATATGATTCCATATCATAACTTTCATAATACGATGACTTGTTATTTCAAAATTTACAGAGTTTGAGTTTTTGGCCTTATGGCCCTTATACGTAATTTTAGTGTGTCAAACATAAATATTTTCGTAAAATTTACACTCGTATATTATTATGCATGTCGATACGAAGGGACCAAAGTTTAAATGAACGGATTCGGTGTTATAACGAATCCGTAGTGTCAATTTTTATGATTTATTTTCAAACCTTCAAGAACATCAAGAACAGTGGAAGTTGCATGCTTTAATTCTATAATTAAGTGTTTAAATTGGTTAAAGTCATTATATAAATGTTGGGTAATGATTATGGGTGAATTATATCATGTGGGTAAGTCTAAATTCGAGTAGAAATTTAAGAAATTGGTAGAAATTGGCATGTTCTGCAATTTTTCGCGAACTGCCATTTCTGTGTCTGGTACGCCGCGCCGCAGCGCCGGCTACCTGCCTATTTCCCGTGCCACAGTGCCACCGCGCCGGAGCACCAAGTCTCCAGCTGCAGCGCCAAGACCTAGTATAAAAGTGGCACCGCAGCGCCACTTAGCAGATTGTCCAGAAATTGTTTTTTTAAGCATTTAAGTATAGAAATGTGATAGTAACTTAGTCTAATGAATATAATAAAAAAAACTTGTTAGACATATAATGAAATGTTAGAATAAATTCTTAACACGTCCATAACACAATTACGTGTGAATTGAACGATTGAATGTATAGTTAGCTTATTGTTCGTGAAATCTAATTTTTGACAATAAGTGTAGTAATTAACTAAGTATAGTCATGAATTCGAGTTAGACAAAAGAATAAACTTATGATGTTTAGTACGTTGTAATTGATTGGTATTGTGAACGTAATTGATATGTAGGGTTTAAATCAAAGAACGAGTTTAGTTAAAGTGTAATATACGCACGAGACAAGTTTCCTACCCCTACTTGTTATCATTGTTCAAGTTTATTATTTACCTTGAGTAAAATCTCATTACTATTATTCAAGTTCGAATTGTTATATTAAAGATTTATTATCCTTTCAAAGTATGAATTTGTTATACAATATTTGTTCTATTGTATACTTCTTGAGATTATTATTCAATTTGAATATCATTATTGTTGAACCTTGTTAGACTAGCGAACCCTTATTGATTCGACTAGTCCATAGTTGATGAGCGTTCTAAATTTCAGAACCCTTGATGAATTATCCAAACCAAACTTCCTTTGGTGCGGACTCCGATGTAAAACTGAGATGAACAACCCTTTAATAGGGGATTATTTACGCTTTAGCGTTAAGATATTGTGCACAGTATGGTACTAAGGGCTGATCCCCCTAAGTACGAGAAGAAGAGTCCATAGTCTTATGACTGTTAAAGGTTTCAAGTATAACCCTTGACAACCTAGGACATAGTTCAAGGTCTTATGACCTCAGCAATCTTTTGATTCTTGTTATTCATTCTTGATTCAAAAGTTGAGCTTTTATTTCAGAAGTCTTTGATTTATTCGCATGTTATTATTTCATTATTATATTGTTATACTTGTGGGTAATCATTCTTACTCTTGCGTAATAATAACATTGCAATTAAGAACGAAAGAGCAATCGAACCTTCCACTAGTAAAGGCAAGGGCAAGCTTAGCAAGTAATGAAGATTGATTATTTATGTGGTTATGTAATGATAATTAGAATTAATGTTACTTAAAACTTATTTATTTATGTTTCCGTACAGATGATTTAAGGTTAGAGTAACCTGGGATTTATTTATTATGTAGTTGATGTAACCCCATAAGGGGAGATTTATTATTAATTCTATCTATTGCATGGTTTGCATTTATTTATGGGTAGATAGATGGATGATGTTTGTAAAGTGAACACCAAATCCTGTGGAAATAGAAGTACCAGATTTGGGGGTGTCACAGAATTGCTTCAATCTTTCTCGGGTCAACAAATATTCCATGATTTGATATCACGTGCCCAAGGAATGCTATTTCCTCAAGTCAGAACTCGCATTTTTTCAACTTGGCATATAGCTTATTTTTACGAAGCTTTTGGAGTATCAGCCTCAAGTGTTGCTCATGATCTTCACGACTTTTGGAATATATGAGGATGTCATCAATAAAAATGATTAAAAAATGATACAAATATTCCTTGAATATTCGATTCATCATATCCATGAAGGCAGCAAGAGCATTAGTCAATTCAAAAGACATGACCAAGAATTCATAATGCCCGTACCGAGTTCTGAAAGCAGTCTTTGGAATGTCATCAGTTTTAATCTTTAACTTGTGATATTCGGAACGAAAATCGATCTTTGAAAAGAATTCGGCGCCTTGCAACGGGTCAAACAGGTCATCAATGCGAGGCAACGGGTACCTATTTTTGATGGTGACATGATTCAACTCCCGATAATCAATACAAAGCCTCATAGTTCCATCTTTCTTCTTTACGAATAGAACATGAGCACCCCAAGGAGACGTACTAGGACGAATGAAATTGATGTCTAAAAATTCCTGCAGTTGGGTAGGCCAGGAAGTTTTTCAGGGAATACGACAGAAAATTTATTAACAATGGAAATATCATTCAAATCTAACGTATTTTTGTTTAAATTTGTGACATGGGCTAAGATAGCTTGACATCCGTTTTTCAATAAACGAATAGCTTTATGGCTTGATATGATAGTGATTGACTTTAGTGGTTTGGTCACTTGAATTCGCATAATAGCTTAGTTAGGAATATGAAAGCTAACAACCTTACGAAAATAATCAATTTTTGCATGATGAGTAGTTAACCAATCAATCCCTAAAATCACATTGAATGCAAGTATTTTCAAAGAGATAAGATCGATAGGTAACATGCGGTTACCAATTTGAATCAAACAAGACTTATAAACAATGGATGTAATAAAGGTTTCCCCCAACGGAGTTTTAACCGATAAGTCAAAGTCTAATTTCTCCGGAGTCAAATTTAAACGTTGAGCGCAAGTAGGAGATATAAAAGAATGGATAGAACCGGTATCAAATAAGGTATAAACTTCGCAACAGTTTATGATTAGCTTACCCGTGATAACTTCGTTCTGGTTCCTCGCTTTCTGGGAGGTCACGATAAATTCTCTCCCTTGAACTACCGACTTTGACTTCTTTGGGACGGCCTTTGGTCCCTCCATCCCCGTTGGACTTGACTTCACTACACGAAAAAGTCGGGCTAGATGACCTACTCTTTCACAATTGTAACACGCTTTGGACTTTACGTATAGTTTGGATTGATATGTCCCTCCCCTCCGCATTTGTAGCATACGATCGGTGATCTTTCTCCTTCTTTAACAACGGGTGCTGGTGTTGACGTCTTTCCATCATTATTGAATCTCTTCTTCTTAAAATTTCCACTCCTATTGTCTTGGCCATGATTACCACCGAAGTGATTACCATTTCCAGCATGTTGATTCCCTCCACGTTTATTGTCACCGTTTCGATGACTGCTACCACTAGTATTGTCGATTTGTCGGTTGCACTCTCTTAGTTCGGTTGACTCATTATCGCGTTCCAATAACTGAGCCCTATTTACAATATTTGAATATAAACACAGTTTGTGAAAAATTAAGTATTGACGTATCTCGGGTTTCAAACCTCTTAGAAACATCCGTGTCATTCTCTCCTCATTATCAACCAAGTGGGACGCAAACCGGGACAACTCGGCAAACTTAGCTTCGTACTACGACACTGTCATATTATTTTGCTCCAGTTTGATGAACTCTACCTCTTTCATGTGACGAATACTTTCAGGAAAGTACTTGTCGTTAAACAGTTCTTGGAACTTCTCCCAAGACATCTTGAGTGTGGCAAACTGAGTACGTTTTACTGATTCCCACCAGTAATGTAAGACCCCAACCTTTTATAAATAAAATCGAATTTCCTCTAATTATTATTTTTGAATAATAAGGTGTTACTTTGATATAATGTTTTGGTTATGGGTGTAATGTGCAAATTTTGCAAAATAAGCAAGTGGTTATAAATTATTCATTGTTGTCATGGAATATTCATTTGGTCGTAGAATATTCTTATTGTCGGGGAATATTCATACGATGGAGTAGCCATTTGTGGGCACCATAATGGAAAACAGTCTGATGAAGAAAACGATAAGTTTGAGTTTTTACAAATAATGGCGTAGTTGTTACCGTTAACACTGTTAGAATACCCGGTGGTTAAAGTACAGTAATACGTGTGGTTGTACAGTAGCACACGGTATTGCACAGTATTTTTAAATTATTAATGCTTACGTGAGAAGTCACTCAGTTATACTCAATTATTGCTACAGTAATTGCTGCATAGTATATCTCATATTATTAATTCAATTATTGTCACAGTATCATCCGCATAATATTTTATACTATTAAATCAATAATTGAGACGACAAAGTTATTCATATTATTATTTGTAATATTGATGATGTCTAGAAAGTTCTGTCGAGGAGAGGTTTGGTCACCTAATTGCGCGCCAATAGGGAGAAATCCTTATCAGAAAGTCCCTCTCTTTCCTAGGAATGATCTGGTTGTTAAATATTGTGAGTTATAATATTGATAATGAATAAGTTCGTGTTGATTAAAGATGAAATTGATATTTCCATTATGTTGGGATTATTAGTGTTAGTGAAAATCGACATTTATTTCGATAATAATTGATTTCTGGATGTTATACTGATCAAATGAGCAATTAATTGCTATTGATTCACATACATGTACTATTAGGGGAGGTGGTGCAAGATTGTTAATACTCGAAGGAAATAATGGTAATATGTGGGATTTTATAAGTGGAATCCTAGGTCATCATCTAAGAGTCACTTTCGCGAATAGTAACTTGCCTCTTCGGTTTTTCAAGAGTCACTACAAAATAATGGGCCTTTAGCAACGATTTTTCGGGCAACGACTTTATAAGTCGTTGCTAAAAGTATATGTTTAGCAACGAAAATTGTCCTTCGTTGTAGATTGTGTCAGGCTTTCACTTTTTGCAACAAAATTCATAAGTCGTTGCAAAATTTCGTTGCTAATTCATTGGCGGAAAAAAATTTCGTTAGAAATTCGTTGCAAATTTTTCGGCCACTTGATTTCCCGTCATCGTGGGCAACGAAAGTTTTTTTGTTGCTAAAAATGGGGCTTTAGAAACGATATTTCAAGCAACAGCTTTATAAGTCGTTGCTAAAAGTGTATGTTTAGCAACGAAACTTGTCCTTCGTTGCAGATTGTGTCAGGCTTTCACTTTTTGCAACGAAATTCATAAGTCGTTTTAAAATTTGAAAATAAAATTCGTTAGAAATTCGTTGCAAAATTTCTAACCACTTGATTTCTCCTCATCGTAGGCAACGAAATTTTTTTTGTTGCTATATTTCGTTGCCTAATATGGACCACATTCATTGGCAACAATTTTTATTTTTGTTGCATATCATATATAACTTTTTGCAACGACTATTAAAATGTTGCCTTAAATTAAGATAATCCCAATAAACATGTTTTTGTAAGACCATATTCGGTATTCGGAGAATTGTCAAAAAATATTCATATTTAGTATTTAAAAATTATATCCAAATGCGAAACTGTAACCTATCATTTGGAACTTTGGTCATTTGACCGCTGGAGCAACACAAGTTATCTGTTAATATCTTGCAATGATTAATATTTATATCAAAACATGAGATTTCTCCCATATATTCCTTTCTTCTCATTCACTACATACCATTAATATAATCTCAATAATAATAATAATAATAATAATAATAATAATAACAATAATAATAATAATATTAATAATAATATTAATAATAATAATAATAATAATAATAATAATAATAACAACAACAATAACAATAATAATAAAGTTGCACCAATGGTGTGTAAGTTTTTTTTAACTCCCATTTTTCAAATTATCCTTTTTCTTGACTTGTAATTTTTTTTATAATCAAATATTAATTTCTCTTTATATCTTGTATTAGAGGGTGTTTGACAATGACTTATAAGTTGGTTAAACAAAGTTATAAGTCATTTGTTATTATTTAGTGTTTGACAATAACTAAAATTTTAACTTTTTTTTTACTTATAAGTCATTATTAAATTTTTTTTCATACTTCATGTGCTATATTTTTTATTATTATTATTGTTACTATTACTATTATTATAATTATTATTATATTTACTATTATTATTATTATTACTATTATTATTAATTATTATTATTATTATTAGAATAATTATTACTAATCTTATCATTATTGTTTTTATTATTATAATAATTATAATAATTACTATTATTATAATTTCTATTATTATTATTATTATTATTGTTGTTGTTGTTGTTGTTGTTATTATTATTATTATTATTATTATTATTATTATTTTTATTATTATTGTTACTATTATTTTAATAATTATTATTGTTACTATTATTATTGTTATTATTGTTATTATTGTTGTTATTATTATTACTATAATAATAATTATTATTATTATAATTATAATAATAATAATAATAAATATTATTATTATTATTATTATTATAATATTTATAATTGTTAGTATTAATTATAATTATTATTACTATTACTATTACTATTATTATAACTACTACTACTATTATTATTGTTATTATTAATCATTATTATAATTCCTATTACTATTATTATTATTATTAATTATTATTATTATAATTATAATAATAATTATTACAATAATTATAATAGTACTAATAATAAAAAAATCTGGCCTGACCCGTGGGCTTTTTTAAAAATAAAATAAAATAATGCTCTCCTTGAGAATTGAACTCTAGACCTCCCACTCTCCTTAAATAAATGCTCAAACCATCTAAGCTATAAGATTTTTTATTATAAAGTCAGTTACCCGACACTAAAATACTAAAAATACTAAAATACTAAAAAAACAAATTAAAAATTAATAAAATTCAAAAAAAATACTAAAATTCAAATTATTTTGTTAATTAATCAAAAAAAATTCAAATTACATCATTAAAATACTAAAATCATAACATTTTTACATCATTTACATCATAACATAACATATTATCATATTTACATATTTACACCATTTACATCATATTTACATCATAACATATTTACATCATAACATATTTACATCATTTAATCAAAATATTAAAATTCAAATACTAAAATTTTACTCAAATACTAAAATTTTAACATAGTTGTATAATGTATCAAAATACTAAAATTTTATCATAGTCACCTACCCGACACTAAAATACTAATTACATATTTACATCAAATACTAAAAATACTAATTAAAAAAGTACTAAAAAATCAAATTAAAAAAAATACTAAAATCCAAAAAAATACTAAAATTCAAATTATTTTGTTAATTAATCAAAAGAACAAAAATTCAAATTACATCATTAAAATACTAAAATCGTAACATATTTACATTATAACATAACATATTATCATATTTACATATTTACATCATTTAGTATAATTGATATAATATGTACGTTATGATGTAAATATGTAAATATGGTTATTGTTGTTGTTGTTGTTAGTATTATTATCACGCAATTAGTTATGTACATTTATGTATGTACGTAACAAATCTAAAGAAAGGGGATCTGTTTTAATTTAGGGGAAATAATTTGTTCAGTTATAAATACTAATCCTTACAAAATAATAGTAATTAGGCTCATGTGCTCGAGTGGTCATTGGATCAATATTCCAAATAGGAATACGAATTCGAATATATTTAAAGTTTTTCGTTTTCATTAGTATTTTTGTTTCTGCATCATAGATTCATTTGTAATAGCTTATCAAATTCATAAACTTACAATAACTTCTCAAATTCGCAAACCAAATGCATATATGGTGTCCCTTTTTTCATATACTTATTCCAATTAAAGTGATATATTATAGTGATATCACTTAAAATTAATCAAATTATTATTATAAATATTGTCATTAAAATATGTCATATTTAAAATTTATCTAATAAATTATTTATAAATTTAGTTATATTTTGCACCAGTTATTAAACTTATTTATTAAAAAATAAAGTTTATGTTGCTTTAAATAAACTATAATGAAGAGATTTTATATCTAATTGTTCTATTATATCAATAATTGGTGATTATCGAGAGCATAAGTTAAAAAGCTACGAAGAGTTCAAAATAAGTGCCCAGATTTATTATTGTTATTGTTATTATTATTATTATTATTATTATTATTATTATTATTATTATTATTATTATTGTTATTATTGTTGCTATTATTATTACTATTATTAATATTATTATCATAATTATTACTATTATTATTATAATTATTACTATTATTATTATTATAATTACTATTATTATAATTATAATAATAGTAATAATTATAATAATAATAGTGATAATTATGCATCTACAGTTCTGCACTGTCTAATGAGTTTATGAATTGGAACCCATATATATTAATAACTTATATTCAATAATTAATAAGTCACATATATATAAATTAATTTTATATATATATATATATATATATATATATATATATATATATATATATATATATATATATATATATATATATATATATATATATATAGGTATTAGTTTGTTACAAATTTTGTACTTTCAAAATTTACTTGCGATAACAGGAGGCAATAACAATGGATAATATAATTTTATTATTAAAATGTGTTTGGCTCGAATTAATTTAGAATTAATGAACTATACTTTAAAATTCATTATTTTTTTTCTTATTCTATTTATAATTGTAATTAGTGCATTCATTTTAAAATTAAAATTTAGAATTTCAAAAATGATGAAAAGTTATTTGAATTGTAATTTAGTTTATTGATTATTGTATTTATTAAAAATAAATAAATTAATATTCATTCATTAATACTATACTTTAAAACTCATTATTTTTTTTCTTATTCTAACCATAGTTGTAATTAAAGTATTCATTTTAAAATTTAATATTTCAAAAATAATAATAACTTAGTTGAATTATAATTTAAAACATTAATTATTATATTTATTAAAAATAATAAAATTAACATTCATTTATTAATAAACTTTACTTTAAAATTTATTATTTTTTTAGACTTATAGTTACCATTACAAATCTTTTATCTTTTCCTATAAACCCGAAAAGAAATCAGATATAGATCTTCTTCTTCTAGGACTGGATGAACACCCTCCTCCGTCATTTCTGTTAACTACTCGTACTGATCTAATTCTCCACTCCTCCTTCAACACCCAATTTCCAAAACCCCGTATTTCCCTTCAATCCAGGGTCGGATCCTCCAAAACCAGAGCCGCAATCAATGATGGGTTTGTAATAGCGCCGCCGCCGTCGTTCATAGAGGCGTTGAGCTTCTATGAGCTTCTGGTCATACCCGAAACCGGAACGCTGGGGGAGATCAAGCAAACATACAAGCAGTTGGCCCGAAAGTACCACCCGGATGTGTCGCCGTCGGGTCTTGTTGAGGAGTACACGCAGAAGTTTATTCGGGTGCAAGATGTGAGACCCCAGATTTTATGAATAGATATTTAATCTTCTCGAAATAATTATGGTGTGGATTTGATATAATATTATAGTTGTGGGTATTATTTATAAATTTTACAAAGTAAGCAAGTTGTTTTAAAATATTCGTTTGGTCGGGGAATATTCTTTTTGTCGGGAAATATTCGTACGACGGCACAATCATTGGTGGACCCCACAACAGAAGTATAGTCGTAGTTAGAAAACGATAAAATTATCTTTCTATAAAAATAACGGCTGAGGTGTTACCGTTAAAACCGTTAAAACTGTTGAATTACCCGGTAGTAAAAGTACAGTAATATGCGTGGTTGCATAGTAGCACACGGTATTGATTATTGATGCTTACGTGAGAAGTCACTCAGCTATACTCAATTATTGCTACAGTAATTGCTGCATCATATTTCTTAAATTATTGTCATAGTATCATCTGTATAATATGTTATATTATAAAAATCAATAATTGAGACGTTGTGGTAAGTTTGGTTATTTTTTATGGGGGGCCATATGTCATCATCTAAGAGTCTCTTCGTCAATAGTATTTACCGTCGTCAATAGTAATTACCGTCGTCAATAGTATTTACCTTGGTCAATAGTATTTACCTTGGTCAATAGTATTTACCTTGGTCAATAGTAATTACCTTCGTCAATAGTATTTACCTTGGTCAATAGTAATTACTTTCGTCAATAGTAGTTGTCCCTTCAATATTACCAAGAGTCATTTGACCCTTCGTTAGGACCAAGAGTCATTTGACCCTTCGTTAAGATCAAGAGCCACCCTCAGTTTTTCTATAAATAGAGGCCTAGGGCTTCATTATTTTTCACGAATTCATTCAAGCTATAGAGAGAGAAAGTATAGAGAGAACAAGAGAGAGAGAATAAAACTATTCTGCTACTTCACTTTTCCAATATCCAGTTCTTTTAAGGTAAGGGATATTATTCTTTTGTATTCAAGAAGAGAATTTCTGTTATTCCATTTCTTTATTTTTCTGTTGAAATAACCTGTATATGCGGAATACCCTATACTTGGTGACATTCTTCTATTATTCTGTCTTTGTTATTCCGTTGGAACATCCTGTCTGTGCTTTACGCCGGACCTGGTTCCGTCTTGTTATTATTCTGTTGGAACATCATGTCTGTGCGTTTTACACCGGACCTGGTTCCATTATTTATTATTCTGTCGGAATATCCTGTTTGTGCGTTTACACCGGACCTGGTTCCATTATTTATTATTCTGTTGGAATAACCTGTCTGTGCGGTCTATCGCATGCATGGTGATTTCTTTTGTTATTCCATTCTTTATTGTACTCAGTTGGTTAAGTTTTGACTTCTATACTCCATGAAATTTGTGAAATATCCTTGATAATTGCGTTTCATCCAGTATCTTTTCATGAAAATATTCTTCTAAGCATTCTTGAATTTTACTCCATAAAGCAGTATCATGTTGACAATTTGGACGTTGTTAATTCTTGGATAAATTAATTCTTGAACTTGTTTTATTGAATTCTTATATCGTTGTCATCATCCTCATGTTTATATTC
Organism: Panax notoginseng; assembly: GCA_016801055.1. Taxonomy (NCBI): domain Eukaryota; kingdom Viridiplantae; phylum Streptophyta; class Magnoliopsida; order Apiales; family Araliaceae; genus Panax; species Panax notoginseng. The sequence continues at coordinate 213,701,743 of CM029017.1, read as the reverse complement.
TGTTGAAAGTCATCTGTGGCCTGTAGTGCATAGATGGACTTGGTATGATTATGACCAGGGATTATTCGGTGTAATCATGACCGTAATGTTACAAATGATGTGGTAAAAGTCCTCATTGGCCCGTAGTGCATTGATGGACAGTTGTTGGCATGATCATGACCATTAATGAATACACGAATATCCTTGGCCGTAATGCAGGGGTAATTCGATGATGTGGATTATTTTATTAAGCTGAGTCTTAGCGATCACAGTGTTGAAAAACTTTTTAAATCATAAAAGATAGTAGAGTTTATTTTCTACTTGACTCTTTTAATGGATTGCTTGTTCCGCTGCAGTTAAACTTGATGTCTATTATATTTTATCAGTTTAACATTGTTGAAGGCTAATGATAATTTATTCTGCATTATCTTAGTCATAATATTTCTTACTGGGCTAGTTGAGCTCACCCTTTTTTTCACTGTTCTCTTCAGGAAATGAGAACGTAGCTGGGGCAAGTCGGGGAACGAAGTGATGGTCCGAATGATAGTATTAGTTAGTAGTCCTCACTATTCTATGTAATGGTGTGTTAATAAATGTAATGAGGACTCCTTTTGAGTATGAATACTCTCTAGAAGATAATATTTGTATTCAAACTCACAGTTTATGTTTTGTCGTATTGTACACGACAGTTGTATTAGTAAGTTGTATTTGTATTCTGTACTTTATATCTGACGACCCAAGATGGGTGATGTATACCTAATTTTGGGGGCGTCACAGTTGGTATCAGAGCTTAGGGATATGATCCCTGGCTAAGATGTGAGAATAGAACTAGGAGGGGAGAGACGGGGAATTCCTTCGCTAGTATGACCTACCTAAGTTTATTTGGTATTTAATTGGCCGGTCAAAGTATATGGATAATATGTTACATGTTAATTAACCTTTTTTTTGTGGCAGTATCTGAAAATGACATCTGAGAATGTTGAGAATAGCAATGGAGCACAGGAGACCGTTGATTCTCCCCAGATCAATAATCAGGACAATGTGCAACAGGATGGCTATAATCCTCCTGTAAACAACAACACTGATCAATTGACAAATGACGGTACATTTAGGAGCTTTTTAGAATTCATGCAACATCAGGCGAAGGCGGCTCCTGTTCATAATGCAGGAGGAAACAATGGCAACCCACGGTTGGTCACCGCTAAGCAATTCAAGGAGCTGGGACCACTGGAGTTTTTGGGAAAGCCAGAACCACTTAAGGCGGAGACGTGGTTAAAGCAGATCACCAAGATATTTGATGTCTTGGGATGCTCCGAGGAGCAAAAAGTTCCCTTTGCCACCTTTATGTTGCGTGAAGAGGCAGATCATTGGTGGGAATCTATAAAACGTACCCAGCCTGACGCACTCAAGATGTCTTGGGAGAAGTTCCAAGAGCTTTTCAATGACAAATACTTTCCCGAAAGTGTTCGTCACATGAAGGAGGTGGAGTTCATCAAATTGGAGCAGAATAATATGACCGTGTCACAGTATGAGGCTAAATTTACTGAGTTGTCTCGGTTTGCGTCCCACTTGGTGGATAATGAAGAGCGAATGACGCGAATATTTTTGCGAGGTTTGAAACCTGAGATACGTCAATATCTTATTTATCATAAACTGTGTTTGTATTCAGATGTTATAAATAGGGCTCAGTTAGTGGAGCGCGATAAAGAGTCAACGCAACCAAAAGAGAGCAGCCGAAAAAATTATAATACCAGTGACAACAGTCATCGAAGCGATGACAATAAGCGTGGAGGGAATCGACATGCCAGAAATGGTAACCACTTTAGTGGTAATCATGGCCAAAACAATGAGAATGGACATTTCAAGAAGAGAAGGTTCAACAATGACGTGAAGACGTCGGCACCAGCACCCGTTTCAAAGGAAGAAGAACGACCACCGGTCGTATGTTTTAAATGCGGACAGGAGGGACACATCCGTCCAAACTGTACGCAGCAATCCAAAGCGTGTTTTAATTGCGGAAGAGAAGGTCACCTAGCTCGATTTTGTCGTATGGTGAAGTCAAGTTCAGCTGGGATAGTGATGCCAAAGGATGTCCCAGACAAGCCAAAGTCGGTAGTTTAAGAGAGAGCGTTTTTTTTTCGTGACGAGGAATCTGAATAAAATTATCACGGGTATGTTAGTCATAAACTCTTTGAAGTCTATACCGTGTTAGATACCGGTTCTACTCACTCTTTTATTCCACCTAGTTGTGTTCAATGTTTGAACTTAACTCCGGAGAAGTTAGACTTTGATTTATCTGTTGAAATTTCGTTGGAAGAAACCTTCGTTACCTCCACTAATTATAAATCTTGTTCAAATCAACACTTTCACGTTACCTGTCAATCTTATCTCTTTGAAAATGCTTGCCTTTGATGTGATTTTAGAAATCGATTGGTTAATTACTCATCATGCTTCTCGTAAGGTAGTTAACTTTCATATTCCTAACCAACCTGTTATGCGAATTCAAAGTAACCAAACCACTAAAGTCAATCATTGTCATATCAAGCCATAAATAAAGAGCCCCGATCCTTTCGCTGATGACTTCCTTGTGTGGAATGCACCAAAGCCAGACTTTCTGTAGGCGACGTCGTGAATGACGATGACAAGTTGATAGGTATCAATGTGATGTGCAATCCAAGTCTTGGATGAAGGTCACAGTTTTGAACGATATTTCTATTGTTAATAAATTTCTTGACGTATTCTTGAAGACTTCTTAGCCTACCCAAGAGCGTAAAATCGAATTTTGTATTGACCCCAGTACAAAACCCATTTCTTAAACCCTCAAATATTTCTTCAACTAAAACGAACGTAACATGCGCCAAAGACGTTGGCTCGAGCTGTTGAAGATTACGACCGTACAATTCAATATCATTGTGGAAGAACGAACATGGTAACTGACGTGTTGAGTAGAAGATCGTATGTGTTTACGAGGGCGATGTTGTTAAAACAAAGACTCATTTCGTATAACTTACAAATGACGAAGATAGAGTTAAAGACTCGAGGGACCCATATGAAGATAACGAATATACGAGTAAAATCGACTTTAATCGATAACGTTAAAGCCGTTCAAGCTACACACCCGGAGCTGATGAATGTAAGAAGGTTAAAGAGGGCGTTATTCTAGAAGCAAGAATTGACAAAGGGAGGAAATCTCAACCCTCGATGTAATTGACCCATTTAAAATCCTCGATCGAGTAGGAACTGTGGCTTATAGACTCATTTTACCGCCAAGCATGTCGTGTGTTCATAACATTTTTTTTCACGTATCGATGTTACGTAAATATGTGGACGGCCTGAACAACATTATTAATTTAGAACCGGACGAGATAGCGGATGATTTAATGTTTGAGGAGATACGTGTTAAAATCTTGGATAAGAAGGATCATATTCGACGCTCAAAGGTTATACCTCAAGAGTTAGAATTTGAAGTGAAGTCAATGTATCCTCACCTGTTCGGCATACCAGGTATGTACGTAAATTTCGAGGGCAAAATTCCATAAGGAGGGGAGATTGTGAGACCCCAGATTTTATGAATAAATATTTAATCTTCTCGAAATAATTATGGTGTGGATTTGATATAATATTATAGTTGTGGGTATTATTTATAAATTTTACAAAGTAAGCAAGTTGTTTTAAAATATTCGTTTGGTCGGGGAATATTCTTTTTATCGAGAAATATTCGTACGACGACACAATCATTGGTGGACCCCACAACAGAAGTATAGTCGTAGTTAGAAAACGACAAAATTATCTTTCTATAAAAATAACGGCTGAGGTGTTACCGTTAAAACCGTTAAAACTGTTGAACTACCCGGTAGTAAAAGTACAGTAATACGCGTGGTCGCATAGTAGCACACGGTATTGATTATTGATGCTTACGTGAGAAGTCACTCAGCTATACTCAATTATTGCTACAGTAATTGCTGCATCATATTTCTTAAATTATTGTCATAGTATCATCTGTATAATATGTTATATTATAAAAATCAATAATTGAGACGTTGTGGTAAGTTTGGTTATTTTTTATGGGGGGGCCATATGTCATCATCTAAGAGTCTCTTCGTCAATAGTAATTATCGTCGTCAATAGTAATTACCATCGTCAATAGTATTTACCTTGGTCAATAGTATTTACCTTGGTCAATAGTAATTACCTTCGTCAATAGTATTTACCTTGGTCAATAGTATTTACCTTGGTCAATAGTAATTACCTTCGTCAATAGTATTTACCTTGGTCAATAGTAATTACTTTCGTCAATAGTAGTTGTCCCTTCAATATTACCAAGAGTCATTTGACCCTTCGTTAGGACCAAGAGTCATTTGACCCTTCGTTAAGATCAAGAGCCACCCTCAGTTTTTCTATAAATAGAGGCCTAGGGCTTCATTATTTTTCACGAATTCATTCAAGCTATTGAGAGAGAAAGTATAGAGAGAACAAGAGAGAGATAATAAAAGTATTCTGCTACTTCACTTTTCTAATATCCAGTTCTTTTAAGGTAAGGGATATTATTCTTTTGTATTCAAGAAGAGAATTTCTGTTATTCCATTTCTTTATTATTCTGTTGAAATAACCTGTATATGTGGAATACCCTATACTTGGTGACATTCTTCTATTATTCTGTCTTTGTTATTCCGTTGGAACATCATGTCTGTGCTTTACGCCGGACCTGGTTCTGTCTTGTTATTATTCTGTTGGAACATCCTGTCTGTGTGTTTTACACCGGACCTGGTTCCATTATTTATTATTCTGTCGGAATATCCTGTCTGTGCGTTTACGCCGGACTTGGTTCCAGTATTTATTATTCTCTTGGAATAACCTGTCTGTGCGGTCTATCGCATGCATGGTGATTTCTTTTGTTATTCGATTCTTTATTGTACTCAGTTGGTTAAGTTTTGACTTCTATACTCCATGAAATTTGTGGAATATCCTTGATAATTGCGTTTCATCCAGTATCTTTTCATGAAAATATTCTTCTAAGCATTCTTGAATTTTACTCCACAAAGCAGTATCATGTTGACAATTTGGACGTTGTTAATTCTTGGATAAATTAATTCTTGAACTTGTTTTATTGAATTCTTATATCATTGTCATCATCCTCATGTTTATATTCTGTTGAAAGTCATCTGTGGCCTGTAGTGCATAGATATACTTGGTATGATTATGACCAGGGATTATTCGGTGTAATCATGACCGTAATGTTACAAATGATGTGGTAAAAGTCCTCATTGGCCCGTAGTGCATTGATGGACAGTTGTTGGCATGATCATGACCATTAATGAATACACGAATATCCTTGGCCGTAGTGCAGGGGTGATTCGAAGATGTGGATTATTTTATTAAGCTGAGTCTCAGCGATCACAGTGTTGAAAAACTTTTTAAATCATAAAAGATAGTAGAGTTTATTTTCTACTTGACTCTTTTAATGGATTGCTTGTTCCGCTGCAGTTAAACTTGATGTCTATTATATTTTATCAGTTTAACATTGTTGAAGGCTAATGATAATTTATTCTGCATTATCTTAGTCATAATATTTCTTACTGGGCTAGTTGAGCTCACCCTTTCTTTCACTTTTCTCTTCAGGAAATGAGAACGTAGCTGGGGCAAGTCGGGGAACGGAGTGATGGTCCGAATGATAGTATTAGTTAGTAGTCCTCACTATTCTATGTAATGGTGTGTTAATAAATGTAATGAGGACTCCTTTTGAGTATGAATACTCTCTAGAAGATAATATTTGTATTCAAACTCACAGTTTATGTTTTGTCGTATTGTACACGACAGTTGTATTAGTAAGTTGTATTTGTATTCTGTACTTTGTATCTGACGACCCAAGATGGGTGATGTATACCTAATTTTGGGGGCGTCACTCAAGAGGCTTATGAGACATTGTCAGATCTGGGTCGGAGGGGTTTGTATGATGAGGACATGGCCGAGGGGCTTCACTTTGCTTTCTCGGCGAGAAAAAGTTACAAGAATGATGAGGTTAGCATTTTCGTAATTATTTGGTTTTTTGGCTGTGTATTTTTTGTGTTTGTTTTATTTTACAATTATTTTTAATTGGGTTGGGTTAGTTGTTTGTTTAGTGGGAATTAAAATGGATTTAGGTGGATTTAGGCGAATTAATTTGGGAGGCACTGTAACATTTGATGCTTGTGGAAAAAATCTAGGGACTACACCTTATGATGGAAATTCTCTATGCTGCTATTTACGAAACACTTTCATAGACCACTTCAGAATCAATGTCCTTATTTTTTGTCTGCAGACCATGGTCATATCACAATGGTGGATCCTGGCCAACACTTCTCTGGCAGGTATGATTCATAATGGCTTAAATTATGAATTGTGTATTCATTACAACCTTCGGAAAAGTAACTAGATAGCTACCTGAATTGGATCAACTAATTACAATCAGAATTTGTTGATAGGTCAAATACTCAAATTTTACCCTTGTCATTACGAATCAGTTCAGTTAATTAAATGACGCAGCTATCAAACAAATAGGCTTTAGTTATGAAAGAATGATGAAGAATCAGTGTTCTGAGTCTTCTGTTGTGCACTCAATTTTCATTTTTACAATGAATCAGTTCAGTTCTATGAATTGAAAAACTGTTATCGCCAGAGCAAAATTTTTATTTATGAGTAAATGATAAATTTCATGATGCACTAGCAGTTTGAGCTCTCACAATGAAGTCAGCCTTTAAATAGATTTTGATTCGTAATTTCTCTCTGTGAAACTTAGCCGGGTTACAATGTTGGTATTCATTCATATGAATGACTGGACAGAGTGTTTTAAAGGAAGAATTATATGGTTTCTCACTACTAGAAATTCAACATATAGCGACGAGCTATAGCGGCGGTCAGCACGGAACCCTCGCTATAGGGTATATATAGCGACGATCATCGTCTGGCCGTCGGTATAGATGTTTTTTTTAAGAAAAAACCCTCCCATTTTCCCCCAAATCATTTCAGTTTTCCCCCGAATCATCTCCCTCCTCTCAAGTCCTCTCCCTCATCTCTAAAAACTATTCTCTTCTTCTCTTCAAGTTATTCTCTTCTTCTCATCCTCGATCTGCCGCTAATGTTCCCCTGCTTCATCATTCTTCATCTCTCTATACATTCGTTTGTCTCAGAGTTGGAATCGATGCAATCGCTGAAATCTCCCGCAATAAGGTTTTTTTTCCTGCTTCGTTTCCCTTTATTTGTTCATGATTATTGATTGAATACCCACCTCTTATTTGTTGGAAATTTCTATAATAAATAGGTGATTGTAGTCGCAGCTGTATCTGCTGCAATTGGGCAAATCTCCAAGCCTTTTACTTCCATTCTTTTATGTAAAAACAAATTTGAAATTAATATTGATTCTGTTTTCTTGTGATTTACTTCCACTTTCAGATAATCAGTGTGAAATTCTATTCATTGGAAAGACTAATAATGTTAGACACATAGATTAAAAGCTATATGTCTAGAAAATGCTTTTAACGAAGTTTTCCTCAAATGTTTAGGTTGGATTTGACTCACTATTCTTTGGGCGAATTGATTACCAAGACAGGGAAAAACGTAAAAATAAGAAGAGTCTGGAAGCTATTTGGCAGGGATCCAAGAGCTTTGGCTCATCTGCACAGGTAATTACATTAATTGGTTTCAATATAATTGTATTTTTTGAACAGTTGTTTATGATTTTGGGTTGTTTCTTTGTCCTCCAATCACTTCTACTGCAAGAAACTCTTTCTTTCAATTTGTATTTTTATCTGATCTTTTTTAGATTTTTGTGGGTGCTTTCCCAGAGAACTATGAACCTCCTTCTGGTTTCTACTTCGAGCTTAATGATGATCCGCCAATTGTTCAAGTAAATCCATATAAAAGTTCCTAATCACTGTGCCACTAGTTTTTAGTAAATCCATATAAAAATTCCTAATCACTGGATTGGTAATTTCCACCCCAATATTTAGGTCTTAGCACTAGAAAAACAGGTGGTCACTGGTACACAACTGATGCAGCTAACGTTAAAAGAAAGAAATGAAGTAGAAATTTGTCTCCCATCCATGGACACTCCTCTGATCTTGGATTTTCATCCACATGAATAATATATCTAGTAAAACTGGTTGGCTTAAATTTTGTTAAGGTGATATAGATAGAAACATTTCTTCAGAAGCTCAACAGGTCCAAAGTCGCGTATACTTTGGTCCATTACATCTATTGTAATCAGATCATTCAACTTGAATGAATTGGAATTATTGCAAGAAAAGCAATCACACGGATTTACCTAATTAAATTTAATCTCAAGGCATTATAGTATCTTTGTTCAAAATCCTGGGAACCTTGAATTTTGGATTCTGCTCGGGGGCCTTTGATACACAACTGATGTTGCCCTAATCAAAATCCCAGCAGTTATACCCCATATCACATCCGTTTCATAGTAAAAAAATGAATTAGATACTTGTCTCCCAACAACATACCAAAGCTAACATAACACAGAACAGTGCCACTAGTTTAATATTTCATTTAGAAAGGTCTTTGGCAGTTGAAACTTTACATCATCCTTTTGTAGGCTAACATAACTCGAACAAATCATGTAATGTGGACCATAGGAATAGATTTCAAGTACTAATCTGCACACGCATGGTTCATGCAGATGGACAAGCTGATTCACTATGTCAACATAGTAAGTATTTCCCTATGGATAGTTCACTCTTTTAGAATTTGTGATTAGGCAGGGGGTAACCAAAAACTTTACCAATAATTGTCTTCTTTAGCACATAAATGTTACTAATTGAATACTTTCAATATTTTTGAAAAAGTTATGTTTCTTTACGGTATCAAAAATTTGGTGTGAAACCCCCCTATTTTCTTTCTTTGCAGTGTCCACTACTTAATATAAGCTATTGTCCTCCATCAGAAATTAATCTTGCCCATGGAAAGAACTTGGTAAGATTTTCTGTTCATTCATAAAGTAACTTTGCACTTCTCTTTTTTAAATTTCAACTTATCATCTAAGATTAATAATGTATTTTGCTCTGTAGATTATTGTTTTCTATAATTCTCTTGGATGGAAGAGAGAGGACGTAATTCGAATTCCTGTGAGTTCTTCACTTCTGGTTATAGTGCTCGTCATTTTTCTTCAACCCTTTTGCCTTCATTAAAAATATTCTAAAATTACAATTATAGTTATCCCCCTCATTATGAGTGGGAGTGTTGGACTACTTGAACTTCCAGCTGTAAGAATCTTATGCTACTGGAAATAATTGTCTTTGATCTCTATTGTGTATCTTTGCTCCAAATAATTTAAATTGCACCGGGGGTACCATTTTTGTGAATAGTAATATACATGATATACTTACTTTGAAAGTCTAAAATTGTAATATTTCCTTCTAGTATTAACACAGAAAAGCAATCAGGTGATAGTGCATGCATATATATTTATAACATTATCGTATGAAACATGCAACAATCTTCATATTTGGCTGTTGCTTGCCTTCTATTAAGGTTACTTGGTGTAAAAAATGTAGTAGCATGCTTGTAATCCTTAAAAAGAGAGAAGCTGTTTATTTAAATTAGAAAAAGTGGTTGCATTATGGTTTTAAGGATTGTTGTCATATAAATCAATTTAAGTATTTATCTTGATGCCATAGGAATAACTCTGAAAACTGTTTGGTAGCAGTTGTATTAGGTGCTGAGCCAATCCCAAACCCGCCAAGACTTCCTAATGTAAGTTCAGTTGTTTGGTTTGCCTCGGGAGCTTCCTCTTCCATTTCATCCTCCTGTGTAAATTCAACATCTGGACTATCAGTCTTTCCATCATTGGCAGTCCAAGAAACTGAGAGAGATGTTGAGGATAGAACAGGTGCAGCAGCAGATGGTTGTTCTGGTTTAGGTTTCATTGCTACATGTGAAACAGAACTTGCTAAATCACTAAAGCTGAGTTGACTTCCAGATTGAGAACTGGTTGGTACTTCACTTGTAGGCTTTGTTGGTAATGAAGCCTCAAGTTTTGAACTCGATGTACCAGTTTAAAGCTTGGGATAAGAAGATGAAGCTAGTACTTCAAACTTCTTCTCTGTTTTCAAACTAATTTTGGGTACCTCTGTGCTGGGAGATTTGGTTTGAGTATAAAGGGCGGCTTCCTTGGGTGTCAACTGTGACAAAACTGAAACTGATAATGTAAAAGGTACATTGGTTAGTAATACACATCTTTATTTAGATTTGATTTATTTGGTGCAAGTTTTTTCTGCGTTGATCTTAAATGTTGTTAATATGAACTGAATGTTGTGGCAGTTGGAGGAAAAGGGACTCAAGTTCCAAAGTCAACTGATTTGGCTTGTTGCAGGGCTGTGCCTAAGCCTGCATTATCTTGCAGGGTTGGTTGAAGGGATTTTTTTAATCATTTCGGTATACCATGGTATATGTAACAAGCAAATTTTCTGGGTTATTTGATTCATTCTCTGTTTACTGCATTTGATTTGCGCCAATTTTCTTATGGAGGCTACACGTTATCTTATAAAGATTGCCTTGATTATGATTAAGTTTACCTAACTAATGTTGATACCTTGAACAGTGGATGGGCCAGGCTAGTTAACCAAGCTAAGTATAAATTGTTAAAGCATTGTTAGGATCTAGGGATGCTATGCTTGAGATCAGGTGTTGGTTTAATAATATTAGTACCACGCAACAACTCTATTGTCTTTGTGTATTAATTTTGACATTAAGTGCCTCTTATGACCTATTTGCTTCATTCTCCTGACTTGCTATTATTTTTAAATATATGCAGGAAGACTGCTTCTACGACATGCCTTACAATACTGGGTATCAAATTTTCGTGCTACGTTTACGAAAGACAAGGGACGAAATTATGAAGTATACTCTCTCTATATATGTAGATATATACTTTGATTGAAGAACTGTGATAGTTTTAGATGGTTAATTGTAAAGATAATGAATGATTATGTAGTGGATGATTTTATTAAGTTAATAATATTTTAGTTTTTTTGTATTTTTGTCATTATTTGCTATGGGTACATTGAGCTAGCCAGGTACACAAAAAGAATGTCAAATTTTGATTTGGCAACAATATAATTCGTTACCAAAGCATTGAACAAGTTTTAATATAGCAACAATTTTTTATACATTTAGCAACAAATGTTCGTTGCTAAAGGCATTAAAAATATTATATTTGGCAACAAAAAATTAACCTAATAACAACGAAGAGGATATTGTTGCTAATACTAACATAAAAGGCAACATTTTTTATCGTTGCAAATCATATCAACTTTCGTTGCACATATAAAGAAACGACAACATATAATGTCGTTGCTAATCGATGACTTTCGTTGCTATTGAAAAATAACCAGCAACAAACATTTTCGTTGTTGATTCAGCATAATGTCGTTGCCAAATAATATAATCAACAACGAAAATCGTTGCTAAAAAGTTTACATTTCGCAACGAAAGCAAGTTTAGGCAACAATTTTCATTATTTACTGCAACGAAAAATGTCGTTGCAAAATGGTGTCAATTGCAAAGAAAATGCATGGTCGTTGCAAAAAAAAATAGTTCATTTCGTTGCCAATTAGCAGACTTTTGCAACGAAATGGGGTTTTTAGCAACGAAATTTTTATTATTCTGCAACAATACATTTTGTTGCTAAAGGATCGATGTCTCTGTACGAAAGCCAAATTTCGTTGCAAAATGTATTACTTTTGGCAACGAAAAAAATACGTTCGTTGCGAAACAATTAGCAACTCTCATTGCACAACGAAAGACGCAATGACAGTAAAGTCGTTGCCAAAACCCTTTAGCAACGAAATTTGGAACCTTTAGCAACGAAAATCGGTTGTTGCTGAAGCCCCATTTTTTTGTAGTGAGTTACTTGTCTCTTCGGTTTTCCAAGAGTTACTTGTCTATTCAGTTTTCCAAGAGTTACTTGTCTCTTCGATTTTTCAAGAGTTATTTGCCCCTTTGCAAATAGTAGATGTCTCTTCAATAATACCAGGAGTCATTTTGACCCTTCGTTAAGACCAAGACCCACTTTTAATTCTTCTATAAATAGAAGCTTATTCCTTCATTATTTCCTCACCAATTCACAAAGCTATATAGAGAGAAAGTATAAAGAGAATAAGAGAGAAATAATAAAAGTATTCTGCTATTATCCTACTTTAGCATTCAATCTTCTACTAAGGTGAGGGGTATTATTTCTTACGTATTCATGAAGAGAGTTATTTTCTTTCAATACTCGTAAGAAATATTATTTTCTTTCATACTCCATATTATGAAAGGGATATTATTTTATTTCGTATTCCTAAATTCAAACTTACTATGGTAAGTATTGCTTCTATAATTCCTGAAATGATTAGAAATTTCGTAAGTTTTGCGCTTCATCTAATATCATTTTACGAGAATATTTGTCTGAACTTTCTTGATGAATTTTCATATTTTTATGTCGGAACTATTCACGAGTACTATTCACGAAGTATGATTTTTCTTATGAAATTTCTACCTTTTCGTGTCGGGGTTACTATTCATGTATACGGCATTATTCACAAAAAAAATTAAATTTTCTTTTCCTTGTCTAAGTTGTCTATTATGGTTACTATCTTTGATTGTATCCATGTTTTGATCTTCATTTTTGAATTCTGCTCCACAATTGATTATTATGGAGTATTTTTGAACTTGGTTAAATTATAGTATAAATTCCTAATATTTGTCCTTTTGTCTCACTTGATTCGTTTTTTTAAGATATTTTTCATCATCCTCAGTCCTAAATAATGATATTATTAAATATCTTTGGCCTGTAGTACAAAGATGAATGATTAACTGATGAATATCATTGGCCCGTAGTGCAAAGATGAACAGGTGTTGAGATGAACATGACCAACTGGTGATACAAATGAATATCTTTTGTGACGCCCCCAAAATAGGTATACAACACCCATTCTGAGTCGCCAAATACATGGTACAGAAAGCAAACTACAACTTCAATAATACAATTGTCGTGCAAAATACGACAACACATACTGTGAGTTTAAATACAAATATTATCTTCTAGACATTATCCACACTCAAATAAGTCCTCGTTACAATTATTCAAACACTATTTTACAGAAATAGTGAGGACTGCTAAAACATCTTTCTAGAACCATCACTTCGTACCCCGACTAGTTCCTGCTATGTTCTCACCTCCTGAGAAGAAAAATGGAACAAAAAGGAAAAGGGTGAGCTCAACTAGCCCAGTAAAGAATATTATGACTAAGATAATATACAACAAATTATCGTTAGTCTTCAACAGGGAAAAATCTGATAGAATATAATCGACAACAAGTTTTAGGTCAACAACTGCAGCGGAAACAGCAAACCATTAGAAGAGTCAAGTAGAGAAAGAATTCTACTATCTTCTAAGATTTAAAAGTCCATCATCAATATTTTATCCCTGTAACATCAATTAATAATAATCTTTATCCAAATATTCATCTTTGCACTACAGGCCAAAGATATTCATTTGTATCACCTGTCAGTCATGTTCATCTTAACACCTGTTCATCTTTGCACTACAGGCCAAAGATATTCATCAAGTAATCATACATCTTTGCACTACAGGCCAAAGATATTCAGTAATATCATCATTTAGGACTGAGGATGATGAAAAATATCTTAAAGAGAACGAATCCAGTGAGACAGAAGGACAAATATTAAGGATTCGTATAACAGTTTATCCAAGATCAATAATACTTCATAATAATCAATTGTGAAACAGAATTCAAAAATAAAGATCAAAACATGGATACAATCAAAGATAGTAACCATAATAGACATCTTGGACAAAAAAGAAAAATTTTATTTTTCGGTGAATAGTGCCGTATTCGTGAATAGTGCCGTATACGTGAATAGTAACGTACACGTGAATAGTAACTCCGACACAAAAAGTTCCAAATTTGATAAAAACTCATGTTAATATTTCAGCATAATGATATTGAAGAAAATAATATCATTAAAAAGAAAATAATATCCCTTACCTCAAGATATCAGTACTTCTGGTCGGAATACCGGTATAAGGCTGAAAGAAACTTGCTCTGATGAATAGAAACTCTCAAAGTATCTAAATACTCACAAAATACACTCAATAATCTAGAGAGAGAAAGAGAGAAAACTTGTTTCAGGTGTGATTTTCAATTCTAACTTAGCCCTCTATTTATAGGAAAATTTTAGTAGGCTTGACCTGCAACCTGATGGCTTTACCTGCTACTATTCCCACCCACCACATTTGAAATATAATTCAGTACATTTCTTCACCAACCAAGAATGGGGCCCACCAATTCTAGAATTTTCCATCAAAATGATAAACTCCAAAAATTCAACAATTTCTGAACCAGTCATCTCGTAAAATTCATAATAAATCATACGTTCATTTTTAACGGTTCAAAATTTGTGGACATATACTCAACTTATATATGTATAACATATCCAAACATTACCACGATCCAACGGTCGGATTAAAAATTATAACACCCGCAATATTTCTCAAAAATCCTGATTTGATTTTTAATACCTCCATTCCGATAAAAATACTGATAAAACACCTCAACATTAACTCCTTCATTTTTAACCACAAAAATATATCCCTCATTTATATCCACATAAAATAAATATTTCCTTATCGTATGAATCAATAATTAATTATTCACAAATAATATTACAGAATCACATTTATGACAACCAGGCCGTTCCCAGGAAAGAGGGGGCTTTCCAATAAGGATTTCTCCTTACTGGCGCGCAATTAGATGACCAAACCTCTCCTTAGACAGAACTTTCTAGACATTGCCAATAATGTTATCTAATAATATTATTCAAATAATATGAATTATTGATCTGATAATGGAAAATACTGTGCAGCAGCAATTATTGAAACAATAATAATATAAAATATCAATGCAACAATTATTGAATCAATAAAATAAAATATTGAACAATGACTACTGTAACAATTATTGAGTAGTGCCTTCTTACGTAAGAATCAATAATTGGTGCAATACCGTGTGCTACTGTATTTTAATCACCGGGTATTCCAACAGTATTAACAGTAACAACTACGCCGTTATTTATAAACAACTTATACTTGTCGTTTTCTTCATCCAATCGCTTTCCGTTATGGGGCCCACACAAGGCTGCGCCGTCGTACGAATATTCCCCGACAGCAAGAATATTCCACGACCAAACGAATATTCCCCGACAAAATGAATATTTTATAACCACTTGCTTATTTTACAAAATTTGCACATTTCACCCATAACCAAAGTATTATATCAAATTAGCCCCTTATTATTCACAATAATATTTAGAGAAAATTTGATTTTATTCATTAATAAGTTGGGGTCTTACAACCTCCCCTCCTTATGAAATTTCGTCCTCGAAATTGACGTACGTACCTGATGTTTCAAAAAGGTGAGGATACCTCGCTTTCATTTCTGATTCCAACTCCCAGGTCATTTCTTCAATAGCATGGTTTCTCCACAAAACCTTAACTTGTGGTATAACCTTCGTGCGTAGGACATGCTCTTTCCTATCCAAGATCTTAACAGGTACCTCCTCGTACGTTAAATCTTCAGCTATCTCGTCTGGTTCTAACTCAATAATGTGGTTCGGGTCTTTAACATATTTACGAAGCATAGATATGTGAAAAATATTATGAACACGAGACATGCTTGGAGGTAATGCGAGTCTATATGCCACATTTCCTATTCGCTCAAGAATCTCAAATGGACCAACAAATCTTGGATTGAGCTTTCCTCTCTTCCCAAATCTTGTAACTCCCTTCCATGGTGCAACACGTAATAATACATGATCCCCAATATTAAATTCCACGTCCTTCCGATGAAGATCCGCATAACTCTTTTGTCGATCCTGTGCCGTTTGTATACGTTGTCGAATCGTTTGGATCTTCTCTGTAGTAATGCGTACCAACTCTGGTCCCAACAATGTTGCTTCACCCACCTCGTCCCAGCATACTGGAGAACGACATTTTCTTCCATACAACGCCTCGAATGGAGCCACACCTATGCTCGCCTGATAACTGTTGTTGTAGGAGAATTCCACCAATGGTAGGTACTTATCCCAACTTCCTTTGAGATCTAGGACACAAAGTCTTAATAGATCTTCAAGAGTTTGAATAGTCCTCTCTGATTGTCCGTCCGTTTGAGGATGGTATGCCGAACTGAATCGTAAATCCGTGCCCATAGCTTTCTGCAAGCTAACCCAAAATCGTGAAGTGAATCTTGGGTCACGATCCGAAACTATGGATACTGGCATGCCATGCAATCTCACAATCTCGTTCACGTACATACTAGCAAGACGTTCAAGGGAATAAGTCTCACGTATCGGCAAGAAATGAGCGGACTTGGTTAATCTATCAACAATAACCCAAATCGCATCTATGCCTTGAGAAACCTTGGGAAGACCCGTAAAAAATCCATAGTAATGTGTTCCCACTTCCATTTCGAAATCTCAAGTGGTTGCAATGGACCCTTTGGTACTTGATGCTCCGCTTTTACACGTTGACAAGTTAAACATCTCGAGATAAACTCCGCGATCTCTCTTTTCATATTGCTCCACCAAAATGTATGTCGAAGATCGTGATACATTTTGGTACTCCCAGGATGGATTGCAAACGGTGTGTTGTGTGCCTCCATCATTATTCTATGCTTCAAGTCAAAATCGTTAGGAACACAAAGTCTGGAGTTGACTCGAAGTATTCCTTCTTCATCGATTCTTGCTTCTGGAATAGCACCTTCTTGCACTTTCTTCTTCATACGCATCAGCTCCATGTCCGTAGCTTGAGCAGCTTTAACTTTATCGATTAAAGTCGGTTCTACTCGTATATTTGATATCATCATGTGGGTACTTGGAGCCTTCATCTCTATCTCCATCCTTTGTAAGTCATACAAAATGGGCCTTTGTGTTAACAATATTGCACTCGTACCCGCATATGATCTTCTACTCAATGCGTCAGCTACTACGTTTGCTTTTCCAGGATGATATTGGATGGTATGATCGTAATCTTTCAACAGCTCGAGCCAACGTCGCTGCCGCATGTTGAGTTCCTTTTGGGTGAAGAAATATTTGAGGCTTTTATGATCTGTATAGATCTCCACTTTCTCCCCATACAGGTAGTGTCTCCAGATCTTCAACGCAAAAACGACTGCTGCCAACTCCAAATCATGAGTAGGATAATTCCTCTCATATTCTTTGAGTTGTCGTGAGGCATAGGCTATGACTTTCCCATGTTGCATGAGAACACATCCTAACCCTTTGCCTGAAGCATCGCTGTAGATAACAAATCCATCCGAACCAGATGGTATTGTCAGAACAGGTGCCGAAATGAGTCTCCTCTTGAGTTCTTGGAAACTCTTCTCGCATTCCTCACTCCATATGAATTTTGTATCTTTCCGAGTCAGCTGAGTTAATGGAGTAGCGATTCGAGAAAATCCTTCCACAAATCTCTGATAATAACCAGCTAAGCCCAGAAAGCTACGTACTTCGGATACCGACTTCGGTTGTTCTCAACTGTGACTCATATCCCAATCTTGGATAGCACGTCACAATGACACATATCAGTTTACTACCATACGAATATGGCATCCCCTACGGAGAGTCTGGCTTCAGTGCATTCCACAAAGGAAGTCACCAGATAGAGGCTCGAGTACAAATTTCTACAGTTAGGTTTTTAACTCCTGAAGTTCAATAGGAGCTATTCGATATGAGATTTTAGAAGTGAGTTTTGTACCAGATTCAAAGATGACACAAAATTCAATATCACGCGTAGGCCAAGAAATTCTTCAGGAAATACGTCAGGAAATTCACTAACAACAGAAATATCATTCAAATCTGATGTATTTTTGTTCAAGTCCATGACATGGGATAAGAAAACTTGACATCCGTTTTTTAATAAACGAATGGCTTTATGGCTTGGTATGACAGCGATTGATTTTAGTGGTTTGGTTGCTTGAATTCGCATAACAGGTTTGTTAGGAATATGAAAACTAACAACCTTACGAAAATAATCAATTTTAGCATGATGAGTGATTAACCAATCAATTCCTAAAATCACATCAAAAGCAAGTATCTTTAAAGAGATAAGATCAACAGGTAATGTGATAGTGCCAACTTGGATCATGCAAGATTTATAAACTGTAGATGTAACGAAGGTTTCACCCAACGGAGTTTCAACAGATAAGTTAAAGTTCAATTTCTCCGGAGTAAAGTTTAAACGTTGAGCACAAGCAGGAGAGATAAAAGAATGGGTAGAACCGGTATCTAGTAAAGTATAAACTTTGCAAGAATTTAAGATTAGCTTACCCGTGATCACCTCGTTCGGGTTTCTCGCGTTTTGGCCAGTAACGACAAACGCCCTTCCAGGAACCGCTGATTTCGACTTATCCGGGACAGCTTTTGGAGTCACCATCCCCGCTGAACTTGGTTTTGCTACAGAACACTCTCGAGCTATATGACCCTCCTTTCCACAGTTATAACATACCTTGGATTGTTGTGGGCAGTTTGGGCTGATATGTCCCTCTTTCCCACATTTGTAACATACGACCGGTGGTCGTTCTCCTCCCCTAGAAACAGTTGATGTTTGTGCTGACGTCTTCACGTTATCATTGTTGTACCTTCTCTTCTTGAAATCTCCTCCCGACTCACTCCTTTTATTATCACGACCACGATTACCACCAGAGTGGTTACCGCTTTTGCCCGAATGTTTTCCTCCCTGCTGGTTTTCATTGTTTCGATGACTGCCGCCACCGGTATGACCCTGGTTGTGGTCCCTCGGTTGCACATACTCATTATCTCGCTCTAATAATTGAGCCCTATTTACAACATCTGAATATAAAGAAAATTTATGAGAGATAAGATATTGTCGAATCTCGGGTTTTAGACCTCTCAGAAACATCCTTGTCATTCGTTCCTCATTTTCGACCAAATGAGGTGCAAACCTGGATAACTCTGCAAACTTCGCCTCGTACTGGGACACCGTCATGTTGTTTTGTTCCAGTCTGATAAACTCCACCTCCTTCATATGACGAATACTTTCAGGAAAGTACTTGTCATTGAACAGTTTTTGAAATGTTTCCCAGGACATGTTGAGTGCGTCAGGCTGGGTACGCTTCACAGACTCCCACAAGTAGTCTGCCTCACCGCGGAACATAAAGGTGGCGAATGGAACCTTCTGTTCCTCCGTGCATCCCAAGACATCGAATATCTTGGTAATTTGCTTGACCCACGTTTCCGCCATGATCGGATCCGGCTTTCCCTTAAATTCTGGTGGTCCCAATTCTTTGAACTGCTTAGCTGTGACAAACTGCGCGTTGTTATCATTTTCACCAGTATTCTGCACACGAGTCTCCCTCGTCTGATTTTGCATGAACTGCAAAAAGCTCCTAAACATTTCATCATTCATCGTTTGCTCGGTAACGTTGTTTACAGGAGGAATATTGCCTTCATGTTGCACGTTCCCCTGGGTGGTGATCAAAGGTGTCTCCACGGTCTGATTTACTCCATTATTAACGTTCTCAGCTGCCATTCTTAAATACTACCATAAAACAAGGGTTAATAGTCATGTCATATATTATCCCTATACTCTGACCGACCAAATAAACACCAAATAAACTTAGTCAAGTCATACTAGTGAAGGAATTCCCCGTCTCTCCCCTCCTAGTTCTTGTCTCACATCTCAGCCAGGGATCATATCCCTAAGCTCTGATACCAACTGTGACGCCCCCAAAATAGGTATACAACACCCATTCTGAGTCGCCAAATACATGGTACAGAAAGCAAACTACAACTTCAATAATACAATTGTCGTGCAAAATACGACAACACATACTGTGAGTTTAAATACAAATATTGTCTTCTAGACAATATCCACACTCAAATAAGTCCTCATTACAATTATTCAAACACTATTTTACAGAAATAGTGAGGACTGCTAAAACATCTTTCTAGAACCATCACTCCATACCCCGACTAGATCCTGCTATGTTCTCACCTCCTGAGAAGAAAAATGGAACAAAAAGGAAAAGGGTGAGCTCAACTAGCCCAGTAAAGAATATTATGACTAAGATAATATACAACAAATTATCGTTAGTCTTCAACAGTGAAAAATCTGATAGAATATAATCGACAACAAGTTTTAGATCAACAACTGCAGCGGAAACAGCAAACCATTAGAAGAGTCAAGTAGAGAAAGAATTCTACTATCTTCTAAGATTTAAAAGTCCATCATCAATATTTTATCCCTGTAACATCAATTAATAATAATCTTTATCCAAATATTCATCTTTGCACTACAGGCCAAAGATATTCATTTGTATCACCTGTCAGTCATGTTCATCTCAACACCTGTTCATCTTTGCACTACAGGCCAAAGATATTCATCAAGTAATCATACATCTTTGCACTACAGGCCAAAGATATTCAGTAATATCATCATTTAGGACTGAGGATGATGAAAAATATCTTAAAGAGAACGAATCCAGTGAGACAGAAGGACAAATATTAAGGATTCGTATAACAGTTTATCCAAGATCAATAATACTTCATAATAATCAATTGTGAAGCAGAATTCAAAAATAAAGATCAAAACATGGATACAATAAAAGATAGTAACCATAATAGACATCTTGGATAAAAAGAAAAAATTTTATTTTTCGGTGAATAGTGCCGTATTCGTGAATAGTGCCGTATACGTGAATAGTAACGTACACGTGAATAGTAACTCCGACACAAAAAGTTTCAAATTTGATAAAAACTCATGTTAATATTTCAGCATAATGATATTGAAGAAAATAATATCATTAAAAAGAAAATAATATCCCTTACCTCAAGATATCAGTACTTCTGGTCGGAATACCAGTATAAGGCTGAAAGAAACTTGCTCTGATGAATAGAAACTCTCAAAGTATCTAAATACTCACAAAATACACTCAATAATCTAGAGAGAGAAAGAGAGAAAACTTATTTCTGGTGTGATTTTCAATTCTAACTTAGCCCTCTATTTATAGGAAAATTTTAGTAGGCTTGACCTGCAACCTGATGGCTTTACCTGCTACTATTCCCACCCACCACATTTGAAATATAATTCAGTACATTTCTTCACCAACCAAGAATGGGGCCCACCAATTCTAGAATTTTCCATCAAAATGATAAACTCCAAAAATTCAACAATTTCTGAACCAGTCATCTCGTAAAATTCATAATAAATCATACGTTCATTTTTAACGGTTCAAAATTTGTGGACATATACTCAACTTATATATGTATAACATATCCAAAAATTACCACGATCCAACGGTCGAATTAAAAATTATAACACCCGCAATATTTCTCAAAAACCCTGATTTGATTTTTAATACCTCCATTCCGATAAAAATACTGATAAAACACCTCAACATTAACTCCTTCATTTTTAACCACAAAAATATATCCCTCATTTATATCCACATAAAATAAATATTTCCTTATCATATGAATCAATAATTAATTATTCACAAATAATATTACAGAATCACATTTATGACAACCAGGCCGTTCCCAGGAAAGAGGGGGCTTTCCAATAAGGATTTCTCCTTACTGGCGCGCAATTAGATGACCAAACCTCTCCTTAGACAGAACTTTCTAGACATTGCCAATAATCTTATCTAATAATATTATTCAAATAATATGAATTATTGATCTGATAATGGAAAATAATGTGCAGCAGCAATTATTGAAACAACAATAATATAAAATATCAATGCAACAATTATTGAATCAATAAAATAAAATATTGAACAATAACTACTGTAACAATTATTGAGTAGTGCCTTCTTACGTAAGAATCAATAATTGGTGCAATACCGTGTGCTACTGTATTTTAATCACCGGGTATTCCAACAGTATTAACGGTAACAATTACGCCGTTATTTATAAACAACTTATACTTGTCGTTTTCTTCATCCAATCGCTTTCCGTTATGGGGCCCACACAAGGCTGCGCCGTCGTACGAATATTCCCCGACAGCAAGAATATTCCGCGACCAAACGAATATTCCCCGACAAAATGAATATTTTATAACCACTTGCTTATTTTGTAAAATTTGCACATTTCACCCATAACCAAAGTATTATATCAAATTAGCCCCTTATTATTCACAATAATATTTAGAGAAAATTTGATTTTATTCATTAATAAGTTGGGGTCTTACATCTTTGGTCTGTAGTGCAAAGATGAATATTTGAATCAAGATGTATATTGATTGATGTTACAGGGATAAAATATTGATGATGAACTTTTAAATCTTAGAAGATAGTAGAATTCATTCTCTACTTGACTCTTCTAATGGATTGAAGTTTCCGTTGCAGTTGTTGATCTAAAATTTGTTGTCTATTATATGCTATTAGATTTTTCCCTGTTGAAGACTAATGATAATTTGTTGTATATTATCTTAGTCATAATATTCTTTACTGGGCTAGTTGAGCTCACATTTTTCCTTTTTATTCTATTTTTCTTCTCATGAGGCAAGAATATAGCGGGAACTAGTCGGGGTGTGGAGTGATGTTTCCAGTCAGTTGTGTTAGCAGTCCTCACTATTTTATAAAACTGTGTGATAATAATTGTAATGAGGACTCCTTTTGAGTTTGAAAATGTCTATTAGACAATATTTGTATTTAAACTCACAGTATATGTGTTGTCGTATTTTGCACGACGATTGTTTTTATTTCTGTACCATGTATTTGGCGACTCAGAATGGGTGACGTATACTGTAAGACCCCGAATTTTATAAAATGAAAGTATTCAATTTTCTTATAATTATTATTTTATTTCGTAAATGGTTAAATTGATAAAAGGTTAAAGTTAAGGGTGATATGTGAAAATTTTACAAAGTATGCAAGTTGTTATAAAATATTCATTTGATCGGGGAATATTATTTTTGTCGAGAAATATCCGTACGACGGCACAATCATTGGTGGACCCCACAACGGAACTATTGTCGTAATTAGAAAATGACGGAATTATCTTTTTATAAAAATAACGGCGAAAGTGTTACCGTTAAAACTATTGAACTACCCGGTAGTAAAAGTACAGTAATACGCGTGGTTGCATAGTAGCACACTGTATTGATTATTGATGCTTACGTGAGAAGTCACTCAATTATATTTAATTATTGCTACAGTAATTGCTGCATCATATCTCTCATATTATTGATTCAATTATTGTCACAATATCATTTGCATAATATGTTATATTATTAAATCAATAATTGAGACGACAAAGTTATTCATATTATTATTTGTAATATTGACAATGTCTAGAAGTTCTGTCAAGGAGAGGTTAGATAATCTAATTGCGCGCCAATAGGGAGAAATCCTTATCGGAAAGTCCCCTCTTTCCTGGGAATGACCTAGTTGTAAAATATTTTGAATTATAATATTAGTGTTAGTGAAAATCGACATTTATTTCGATGATAATTGATGTCTGGAAGTTATATTGATCAATCGGGTAATTCACCGGATAAATGAGTAATTAATTGCTATTAATTCACATGCATATAACTATTTGTTCACATGTGTGTACTATTGATTCACATTCATTTACTATTAGGGGAGTTGGTGTAAGATTGATAATACTTGCATGACTAAGTTAAAAATGGAGGTATAGATGGAGGTACTATACTGTAATTCGTATTTTCACATGTCTAGAACTATTGATTCACATGATTTACTATTGATTCACATGATTTACTATTAGGGGAGGTGGTGCAAGTTTGATAATACTTGCAGGACTAAATTAAAAATGAAAAAAAAAAGAGGAAGGTATTATACTGTAATATTTTGAGCCCCAAAATGTGCAATTATTGAAACTATATTTTCCTATAAATAGAAGCTCATTCTTCCTTCATTTCTCACCAATTCACTAAGTCTCACAAGAGCAATTATTATAGAGAGAAATTATAGAGAGAAAGAAGAAGAGAAGTCTGCTACCTCACTATTCCAGTGTCCAGTTTTCTTCTAAGGTAAGGAGTATTATTTCTTTTGTATTTATGAAGAGAGTTATTTCTTTCAATAATCGTAAGGGTTGTTATACCATTCTTTATTATTCTGTTGGAATAACCTGTCGGTGTTATCTATCGCATGCCTGGTGAATTCTTCTGTTATTCTATTCTTTATTATTCTGTTGGAATAACCTGTCTGTGCGGTCTATCGCATGCCTGGTGAATTTTCTTGTTATTCCATTATTTATTATTATGTTGAAATATCTTGTCTGTGCGGATTACGCATGACCTGGTTCCATTCTTTATTATTTTGTTGAAATATCCTGTCTGTGCGGGTTACGCATGACCTGGTTCTATTCTTTATCATTCTGTGGGAATAACCTGTCTGTGCGGATTACGCATGCATGGTGAATTCTTCTGTTATTTCATTCTTTATTATTCTGTTGGAATAACTTGTCTATGTGGATTACCGCATGCATGGTGAATGATCCTTCGTATTCATTCTTTATTAAATTGTGGAAATAATCTTTCTACGTAGATTACCGCATGGCGGGCAACCTAGAAACCCAGAAATATAGCAAGATATAAATCTCCAAACTAACTGTCAGATCGTACCTGGGTTTTCTGGGTAACCCAGAAACCCAGGCAGTTTATAGGTACCACTTTCAAGCCCCAATAATTTGATGTCCTGGTCGTTATTTCGTTGTTCTCATGGTCAATATTGGTAGTACACATGACAATGAACAATAACATAACCTTATATCAGTCCAAATATAACACATTAATAAAATGAAGCTCGGTCAAACATGGTCAGAAATCATGTTCTTCCCATTTCTGGAAATTCCAGAAACGCTAAGTCATGGTCGTCTGGCCTAGTTTGACCAACTACCCTGTTCAATATGTTGATGTTTTAACAGACCTAAAGACTTAGATATATAGTCCATTATACAGGCTACAACATGGTTACCATAACATTATCAAAACATATCATAACTGACAGATCTGTTGCTTGAAAAATCTTGTCAGGCGCTGATTTCAAGTTTCTGGGTTGCCCAGATTTCATCCGGTCAACGTCGGTCAACGGTATTTAACCGTTAATAACATGAAATCTAGACATGTAATGGTTGTGATTTCACTTCCAGATTACAGTCCTTATGTCAGACAACAAATCTAAAACATCAAACAACAAAAATCATTAACACACGAATCTGTGGCGCCTGACATTAGCTTGTCAGACCACAAATTGTGCTCTTGACAGTTTTGAAAAACTTCGATTTTTACCAACTTTGATGCTATGGATCCATCATGGATCAACATATAACAACTAAAAACGTATTATAACATAAGATTAAACACTAAAACACAAAAATTTTCTAAGCAACAAAGATCAAAATTTAAAATTTGATTTATACCTTCTAGCTTTCAATTCTTGATCTAAGCTCTCCAATATGTTATTGATTGATCAAGGGATGAAATTAGGACTGATCTAACTTAAGAAATTCAAAGCTTTAGAGAGAGAGAGAGAGTTGGTGAGAGCAATATGCAAAATGGCAACTTTTTGTGACTTTTTCTCTCTCTAAATCTCTTATATAATGCTTGTATGTTGCTTGGATCTGATCTTGCTGGCTAGATTTTGTTGGATTAATAAGTAACAAGTCAATGTGGTGGTTCACCAACTAAAGGTGTTGGTGAATTATGCAAGTTACCATTTAAAGAAAGTAAAAAGGGTATTTTGGTCATTTACAAAATAATTTTAAGGGCAATCTTGATAAATGTACAATCCCTTAGGGTTTAGGGTTTGGACCCTTTAGGGTTTAGGGTTTAAACCCTTTAGCTTTGCAATTAATTTTCAAAATTTTCAAATTTTGGTTTCCAAAATAGAAAATTAATAATTCCAAATTACAATTAGGATTCGATAAATATATTAATATTTCCTAATCATAAAATTCAATCTTACTAATTAGGATTAATATTCCTAATTAAAATTGCTTAATTTAGCAATTAGGGTCAAAATGGTCATTAGGGTTTACAACCCACGAATTAGGGTTTTAATAAGAAAAATAATTTTTCTAAATTACAAATAGGGTTTGTAAAATAGAAATTAAGATAACTAAAATATAATTAGGGCTTTCTAATCATATTAAAGTTTAATACACACAATAGGCTTGCCAATTAGAATTAGGGTTTTCTAATTTAGGGTTTAGGATTCCTGAATATGAAATTAGGGTTTTCCGATGTACAATTAAGATTTCCAACGGTACGCTAGGGTTTCTAATCCTGAGATTAGGGTTTCTAATCTCTTATTAGATTTTATTAATTTCAAACCTTATCCGATCAATCATTCTATACAGTACAAACACGTACTCATCAATATAATTATTTTAATTATATTTTCTATCGAATCCCTTTCCAGAAATTAGGGTTAGGGTTTCTAAAGCTGTTAAGCACAATTCTACTCTAAATTTATTAGTCAATACCCAAATTAACTTTCTCGATACACGTATCACCGATACTTGACACATAAATGATAATTAATATTAATAAAAAAAAATTATTTGCAAATTTTTGATTATTCGAAATCTCAGGTTATCACAAACCTTTGTTACCTCCACTGTTTATAAGTCTTGTTGATTCAAATCGACACTTTCAAGTTACCTGTCGATCTTATCTCTTTGAAAATACTTGCATTTGATGTGATTTTAGGAATTGATTGGTTAACTACTCATCATGTTTTTCGTAAGGTTGTTAGCTTTCATATTCCTAACCAACCTGTTATGCGAATTCAAGCAACCAAACCACTAAGGTCAATCACTGTCACATCAAGCCATAAGTAAAAAGCCCCGAGCCTTTCGCTGGTGACTTCCTTGTGTGGAATGCATCGAAGCCAGCCTTTCTGTAGGCGACGTCGTGAATGACGATGGCAAGTTGATAGGTATTAATGTGACGTGCTATCCAAGTCTTGGATGAAGGTTACAGTTTTGAATGATATTTTTATCATTAATAAATTTTCTGACGTATTCTCGAAGAACTTCCTGGCCTACCCCAGAGCGTGAAATCGAATTTTGTATTGACCCTAGTATAAAACTAATTTCTAAAAACCTCAAATATTTTTCTTCAACCAAAATGAACGTATAATGCGCCAAGGACGTTGGCTCGAGCTATTGAAGATTACGACCATACCATTCAATATTATCGTGGAAAAAAAGTGAACGTGATAGCTGATGCATTGAGTAGAAGATCGTATGCGTTTACGAGTGCGATATTGTTAACACAAAAACCCATTTCGTATAACTTACATATGATGAAGATAGAGTTAAAGACTCTAGGGACCCGCGTGAAGATAACGAATATACGAGTAGAATCGACTTTAATCGATAAAATTAAAGCCGCTTAAGCTACACACCCGAATCTGATGAATGCGAAGAAGAAGGTTTAAAAAGGCGTTATTCTAGAAGCAAGAGTCAATAAAGAGAGAAATCTCAACCCTCGATTTAATTGGCCCATTTAAAATTCTCGATCGAGTAGGAACTGTGGCCTATAGACTCGTTTTACCGCCAAGTATATCGCGTGTGCATAACGTTTTTCATGTATCGATGTTACGTAAATATGTGGACGACCCGAACCATATTATTGAATTGGAATTAGACGAGATAGCAGAAGATTTAGCGTATGAGGAGATTCGTGTTAAAATCTTGGATAAGAAGGATCATATTCGACACTCAAAGGTTATGCCTCAAGAGTTAGAATCTGAAATGAAGTCAAGGTATCCTCACCCATTCGGCATACCAGGTACGTACGTAAATTTCGAGGGTGAAATTTCATAAGGAGGGGAGATTGTAAGACCCCGAATTTTATAAAATGAAAGTATTCAATTTTCTTATAATTATTATTTTATTTCGTAAATGGTTAAATTGATAAAAGGTTAAAGTTAAGGGTGATATGTGAAAATTTTACAAAGTATGCAAGTCATTATAAAATATTCGTTTAGTCGGGGAATATTTTTTTTGTCGGGGAATATCCGTACGACGACACAATCATTGGTGGAACCCACAACTGAAGTATTGTCGTAATTAGAAAACGACGAAATTATCTTTTTATAAAAATAAGGCGAAAGTGTTACCGTTAAAACTGTTGAACTACCCGGTAGTAAAAGTACAGTAATACGCGTGGTTGCATAGTAGCACACGGTATTGATTATTGATGCTTACGTGAGAAGTCACTCCATTATATTCAATTATTGCTACAGTAATTGCTGCATCATATCTCTCATATTATTGATTCAATTATTGTCACAGTATCATCTGCATAATATGTTATATTATTAAATCAATAATTGAGATGACAAAATTATTCATATTATTATTTGTAATATTGACAATGTCTAGAAGTTCTGTCAAGAAGATGTTAGATAATCTAATTGCGCGTAAATAGGGAGAAATCCTTATCGGAAAGTCCCCTCTTTCCTGGGAATGACCTAGTTGTTAAATATTGTGAATTATAATATTAATGATGAATAAGTTCGTGTTAATTAAAGATGAAATTGATAGTTCTATGGTGTTGAAATTATTAGTGTTAGTGAAAATCGACATTTATTTCGATAATAATTGATGTCTGAAAGTTATATTGATCAATCGGGTAATTCACTGGATAAATAAGCAATTAATTGCTATTAATTCACATGCATATAACTATTTGTTCACATATATGTACTATTGATTCACATTCATTTACTATTAGGGGAGTTGGTGCAAGATTGATAATACTTGCATGACTAAGTTAAAAACAGAGGTAAAGATAAAGGTACTATACTGTAATTCGTATTTTTACATGTCTAGAACTATTGATTCACATGATTTACTATTAATTCACATAATTTACTATTAGGGGAGGTGGTGCAAGTTTGATAATACTTGCGGGACTAAATTAAAAATGAAGAAAAAGAGGAAGGTATTATACTGTAATATTTTGAGCCCCAAAATATGCAATTATTGAAACTATATTTTCCTATAAATAGATTATTTCTTCATTTCTCACCAATTCACTAAGTCTCACAAGAGTAATTATTATAGAGAGAAATTATAGAGAGAAAGAAGAAGAGAAGTCTGCTACCTCATTATTCCAGTGTCTAGTTTTCTTCTAAGGTAAGGGATATTATTTCTTTCGTATTCATGTAGAGCGTTATTTCTTTCAATATTCGTAAGGGTTGTTATACCATTCTTTATTATTCTGTTAGAATAACCTGTCCGTGCGGTCTATCGCATGCCTGGTGAATTCTTCTGTTATTCCATTCTTTATTATTCTGTTGGAATAACCTATCTGTACGGTCTATCGCATACCTGGTGAATTCTGTTGTTATTTCATTCTTTATTATTCTATTGGAATATTCTGTCTGTGCGGATTACGCATGACTTGGTTCCATTCTTTATTATTCTGTTGGAATATCCTGTCTGTGCGGGTTACGCATGACCTGGTTCCATTCTTTATCATTATGTGGGAATAACCTGTCTGTACGGATTACGCATCCATGGTGAATTCTTCTGTTATTCCATTCTTTATTATTCTGTTGGAATAACCTGTCTATGTGGATTACCGCATGCATGGTGAATGATCTTTCGTATTCATTCCGTATTAAATTGTGGAAATAATCTGTTTACGTGGATTACCGCATGGCGGGCAAAAAATCCATTTGCGATTTCATATATTCTATTATACTCAATTGGTTAAAGTTTTGACTTCTATACTCCATGAAATTAGTGGAATATCCTTGATATTTGCGCTTCATCCAGTATCTTTTCATGGAAATATTCTTCTGAGCATTCTTGAATTTTACTCCACAAAGAAGTATCATGTTGACAATTTGGACGTTATTGATTTCTGGATAAATTAAAATTATAAATCTTTAAAATTTATCATTGAACTTGTTTTATTGAATTATTATGTCATTGTCATCATCCTCGTGCTTATATTGTGATTAAAGTCATCTTTGGCTTACGTGCATAGATGGACTTGGTATGATTATGACCAAGGATTATTCGGTATAATCATGACCGTAATGTGACGAATGATGTGGTAAAAGTCCTCATTGGCATGTAGTTCATTGATGGACAGTTGTTGGTATGATTATGACGAGGGATTATTCGGTATAATCATGACCATTGATGATTACATGAATATCCTTGGCCGTGATGCAGGGATGATTCGATTTTATTTATTAAGCTGAGTCTCAGCGATAAAGTTGATGAAAAACTTTTTAAATCATAGAAGATAGTAGATTTTATGCTCTACTTGACTCTTCTAATGGATTGCTTATTCTGCTGCAGTTAAACTTGTTGTCTATTATATTCTATCAGTTTAACATTGTTGAAGGGTAATGATAACTTATTCTACATTATCTTAGTCATAATATTTCTTACTGGGCTAGTTGAGTTCACCCTTTCTTTCACTGTTCTCTTCAGGAAATGAGAATATAGTTGGTACGAGTCGGGGAACGGATTGACGGTCCAGATGATTGTTTTAGTAGTCCTCACTATTCTGTTAAATAGTGTGATAATAAATGTAATGAGAACTCCATTTGAGTTTGAATACTGTCTAGAAGATGATATTCGTATTAAAACTCTCAGTTTATGTTTTGTCGTATTTTACACGACTGTTGTAAAATTAAGTTGTATTTGAATTTTGTACTATGTATTCGGCGACTCAAGATGGGTGATGTATACCTGTTTTGGGGGCATCACATATACCTATTTTGGGGGCGTCACAGTTGGTATCAGAGTTTAGGGATATGGTCTCTGGAGGAGATCAGGGAATAGAACTAGAAGGGGAGAGACGAGTAAATCCTTCGCTAGTGTGTTCTACCTAAGCTTATTTATTGGTCGGTCATAATATAGGGGTATTATGTGGTATGTCAATTTCTTTAATTAACCCTTATTTTATGGCACTATTTGAGAATGGCAGCTGAGAATGTTAACAATGGAGTGAATGAGACCGTGGGCACACCTTTAATCATCAACCAGGGGAACGTGCAACAGGAAGGCAACATTCCTGCTGCAAGCAACACTACCGAACAAACGATGAATGATAGAATGTTTAGAAGCTTTTTGCAGTTCATGCAAAATCAGACGAGGGATACTCGTGTACAAAATACGAGTGGAAATGATAGCAACGCACGGCTTGTCACAGCCAAGCAGTTCAAAGAGTTAGGACCACCAGAATTTGTGGGAAAGCCGGATCCGATCAAGGCAGAAACGTAGGTTAAACAAATTACCAAGATATTCGATGTCTTGGGATGCACGGAGGAACAGAAGGTTCCATTCGCCACCTTTATGTTCCGTGGTGAGGCAGACTACTAGTGGGAGTCTGTGAAGCGTACCCTGCCAGCCGCACTCAATATGTCTTGGGAAACGTTTCAAAAACTTTTCAATGACAAGTACTTTCCTGAAAGTATTCATCATATGAAGGAAGTAAAGTTTATTAGACTGGAACAGAACAACATGACTGTATCCCAATACGAGGCTAAGTTCGCAGAGTTATCCAGGTTTACACCTCATTTGGTAGAGAATGAGGAACGTATGATGCGGATGTTTTTGAGAGGTCTGAAACCTGGAATTCGGCAATATCTTATCTCTCATAAAATTTATCTATATTCAGATGTTGTAAACAGGGCTCAATTATTAGAGCGAGATAATGAGTATGTTCAACCGTGGGACCACAACTAGGGTCATACCTGTGGCAGCAGTCATCGGAGCAATGGCAACCAGTGGGGAGAAAAATATTCGGACAAAAGTAGTAACCACTCTGGTGGTAATCGTGGCCATGATAGTAGAAGAAGCGAGTCAGGGGGAGATTTCAAAAAGAGAAGGTACAACAATGATAACGTGAAGACATCAGCACCAATATCAACTGTTTCCAGGGGAGGAGAACGATCGCTAGTCGTTTGTTATAAATGCGGGAAAGAGGGACACATCAGCCCAAATTTCTCACAACAATTTAAGGTATGTTATAACTGTGGAAAGGAATGTCATGTAGCTTGAGATTGTTCTGTAGCCAAACCAAGTCCAGCGGGGATAGTGACTCCAAAGGCTGTCCCGGACAAGTCAAAGTCAGCGGTTCCTGGAAGAGTGTTTGTCGTGACTGCCCAAAACGTGAGGAACCCGAACGAGGTGATCACGAGTAAGCTAATCATAAACTCTTACGAAGTTTATACCTTACTAGATACTGTATCTAACCATTCTTTTATCTCTCATACTTGTGCTCAACGTTTGAACTTTACTCCGAAGAAATTAGACTTTGACTTATCTGTTGAGACTCCGTTAGGAGAAACTTTCATTACATCTACTATTTATAAATCTTGCTTGATCTAAATTGGTAGCATCACATTACATGTCGATCTTATTTCTTTGAAAGTACTTGCATTTGATGTGATTTTAGGGATTGATTGGTTAACTATTCATCATGCCAAAATTGATTATTTTCGTAAGGTTGTTAGTTTTCATATTCCTAACCAACCTGTTATGCGAATTCAAGCAACCAAACCACTAAAGTCAATCACTGTCATATCAAGCCATAAAGTCATTCGTTTATTAAAAAATGGATGTCAAGCTTTTTTAGCCCATGTCACGAACTTGAACAACAACACGTCAGTTTTGAATAATATTTATGTTGTTAGTGAATTTCCTGACGTATTTCCTAAAAAACTTCTCGGCCTACCCCAGAGCATGATATTGAATTTTTGTATTAATCTTGAACCCGATACAAAACCCATTTCAAAAATCTCATATCGAATAGCTCTTATTGAACTTCAGGAGCTAAAAATCCAACTACAGGTGTTGGTACCCGAGCCTCTATCAGGTGACTTCCTTTGTGAAATGCACCGATGCCAGACTCTCCTTAGGGGACGCTATATTTGTGTGGTGGTAAAATGATAAGTGCCATTATGACGTGATATCCAAGATTGGGATATGAGTCATAGTTGAGAGTAACCTAAGTCAGTAATCAAAATACGTAGCTTTCGAGGCTTAGCTGGTTAATATCGGAGATTCGTGGAAGGATTTTCTCGAATCGCTACTCCATTAACTCAGCTGACTAGAAAAGATACAAAATTCGAACGGAGCGAGGAATGCGAGAAGAGTTTCCAAGAGCTTAAGAGGAGACTCATTTCGGCACCTGTTTTGACAATACCATCTAGTTCGGATGGATTTATTATTTACAGCGATGCTTCAGGCAAAGGTTTAGGATGTGTTCTCATGCAACATGAGAAAGTCAAAGCATATGCCTCGTTACAACTCAAAGAATATGAGAGGAATTATCCTACTCATGATCTAGAGTTGGCAGCAGTCGTTTTCTCATTGAAGATCTAGAGACACTACTTGTGTGGGGAGAAAGTGGATATCTATACATATCATAAAAGCCTCAAATATTTCTTCACCCAAAAGGAACTTAACATGCGGCAACGACGTTGGCTTGAGCTGTTGAAAGATTACGACCATACTATTCAATTTCATCCTGGAAAAGTGAACGTGGTAGCTGACGCGTTGAGTAGAATATCGTATGTGGGTACGAGTACGATGTTGTTAACACAAAGACCCATTTCGTACGACTTACAAAAGATGGAGATAGAGTTAAAGGCTCCAAGTACCCACGTGATGATATCAAACATACGAGTAGAACCGACTTTAATTGATATAATTAAAGTTGCTCAAGCCACAGATCTAGTGCTGATGCGTATAAAGAAAAAATTACAAGAAGGTGTTATTCTAGAAGCAAGAATCGATGAAGAAGGAATACTTCGAGTCAACTCTAGACTTTGTGTTCCTAATGATTTTGACATGAAGCATAGAATCATGATGGAGGTACACAACACACCGTTTGCAATCCATCCTGGGAGTACCAAAATGTATCATGATCTTCGACATACATTTTAGTGGAGCAATATGAAGAGAGAGATCGTGAAGTTTAACTCGAGGTGTTTAACTTGTCAACGTGTAAAGGCGGAGCATCAAGTGCTAAAGGATCCATTGCAACCACTTGAGATTCCAAAATAGAAATGGGAACACATTACCATGTATTTCGTTACGGGTCTTCCCAAGGTTTCTCAAGGCATAGATGCGATTTGGGTTATTGTTGATAGATTAACTAAGTCTGCTCATTTCTTGCCGATACGGGAGACTTATTGTGACGCCCCCAAAACAGGTATACATCACCCATCTTGAGTCGCCAAATACATGGTACAAATATCAAATACAACTTAATAATATAACTGTCGTGCAAAATAGGACAAAACATAAACTGAGAGTTTTAATACGAATATTGTAAGACCCCAACTTATTATAAATAAAATTTAATTTCCTCTATTTATTATTTTGAAATAGTAAGGGTTGATTTGATTAATGTGGTTAGTTATGGTTGAAATGCGCAAATATTTTAAGTAAGCAAGTGGTTATAAAATATTCATTGTTGTCGGGGAATATTCGTTTGGTCGTGGAATATTCTTACTGTCGGAGAATATTCGTACGACGGCGCAGCCTTGTGTGGGCCCCATAACAGAAAGCGATTGGATAAAGAAAATGACAAGTATAAGTTGTTTATAAATAACGGCATAATTGTTACCGTTAATACTGTTGAAATACTCGGTGGTTAAAACACAGTAGCACACGGTATTGCACCAATTATTGATTCTTACATAAGAAGGCACTACTCAATAATTGTTACAGTAATTATTGTTCAATATTTTATTTTATTGATTCAATAATTGCTACGTTGATATTTTATATTACTGTTGTTTCAATAATTGTCACTACACAGTATTTTTCATTATCGGAGCAATAATTCATATTATCTGAATAATATTATTAGATAACATTATTGGTAATGTCTAGAAAGTTTTATCTAAGCAGAGGTTTGGTCACCTAATTGTGCGCCAGTAAGGAGAGATCCTTATAGGAAAGCCCTCTCTTTCCTAGGAACTGTCTGGTTGTCAGTATTGTGATTCTGTAATATTATTTGTGAATAATTAATTATTGATTTATATGATGAGAAAAATATTCATTGTATGTGGATATAGATAGATAAAATTTTTAAGGTGACAGTTGTTGAAAATTAATATTTTATCTTTTCCAGATAAAAAAATTTATTTAAATATATTATTATATTATAATAATATAATAATGGTGATATTTTTTACAATGAATGTGAGATATATGAATAAATGAGGAAGAAGAGTATTTTTGTTACTAAAAATATTTAAAACATGTTTTTCATGTTTGTGGACCCCATTTCTTGACTGAAATTTGATTATAGCCTGTAAAATCGCCCGTTTGTGGATTTTGGTCAATTTTTGTTTGAAATTTGGAAAAACTTTCTTCTGTAAAGTTGTAGAGAATGAAATTTCTTATAAAAAAACATGAGGTTTGAATTTTTCTGATAAAAAGGCTATTTATTATGAATTATTGAAGTTCCGAAGTTCTGGAATAATTAATTTTTGGAAGTTTTAATTGTTTTATTCAAAAAAAACGTTTTTTGCAATCCCACATGTGTGGTAAATGAGCTGAATTCAGATTTTTTGGTGGTGGGATTGAATATTTAATAAATAAAATTATTTTATTAAATTTTCTGCTTTGGTGTTCTAAGCATTTTCCTATAAATAGGGTGCTTAGGTTAGAATTGAAAATGACACCAGAAACTGAAATTTTCTCTCTCTTTCTCTCTCTATATTATCGAGCGTATTCTTGTGAGTATTTTAAGACTTTGAGTGTTGCTATACGGTGCAAGTTCCCTTCAGCTCTATATCCAGTATTCCAGTCAGAAGTACTGTCTTTTCGAGGTAAGGGATATTATTTTTCTTCGTAAATGATATTATTTTCTTCAATATCATTATGATGAAATATTGATATAAACTTTTTGTCAAATTTGGAACTTTTTGTGTCGGAGTTACTATTCACGTATACGGTACTATTCATATATACGGTACTATTCACGAATACGGCACTATTCACCAAAAAATAAAATTTTCTTCTTTTTGTCTAAGATATCTATTATGGATACTAACTTTGATTGTATCCATATTTTGATCATTCTTGAATTTTACTCCATTATGATTATTTATGAGATATTTTTGGACATGGATAAACCGAAATACGAATCCTTAATATTTATTCTTTTGTTTCACTGGATTCGTTTTTTTTAAAATATTTTTCATCATCCTCAGTCCTAAATGATTATATAACTGAATATCTTTAGCCTGTAGTGCAAAGATTAATAATTTTATGATGAATATCTTTGGCCCGTAATGCAAAGATGAATAGGTGTTGAGATGAACATGACCAACTGATGAATATCTTTGGCCTGTAGTGCAAAGATGAACAGGTGTTGAGATGAACATGACTAACTGATGAATATCTTTGGCCTGTAGTGAAAAGATGAATATTTGATTTATGATGTATATTGATTGATGTTACAGGGATAAAATATTGATGATGGACTTTTAAATTCATAGATAATAGTAGATTTCATTCTCTACGTAACTCTTCTATGATGTATTATGACTTGTTGTTTATTATATTCTCTCAGATTTTTTCCTGTTGAAGACTAACGATAATTTGCTCTATATTATCTTAGTCATAATATTCTTACCTTTTTCTTTTTGTTCTATTTTTCTTCTCAGGAGGCGAGAATGTAGCGAGTACTAGTCAGGGTATGGAATGATGGTTCTAGAAAGTTGTTTAGTAGTCCTCACCATTTTTATAAAATAATGTATCAATAATTATAATGAGGATTTATTTGAGTGTGGATATTGTCTAGAAGACAATATTTGTATTTAAACTCACAGTTTATGTGTTGTCGTATTTTACACGACAATGGTATTAATAAAGTTATAGTGGTTTCTGTACCATATTTTGGCGACTCAGAATGGGTGATGTATACATGTTTTGGGGGCGTCACAGTTGGTATCAGAGCTTAGGGATATGATCTCTGGCGGAGATCGGGGAATAGAACTAGGAGGGGAGAGACGAGTAAATCCTTCGCTAGTGTGTCCTACCTCAGCTTATTTATTGGTTGGTCAGAATATAGGAATATTATGTGATATATTAATTTCTTTAATTAACCCTTGTTTTATGGCAGTATTTGAGAATGGCAACTGAGAATGTTAATAGTGGAGTAAATGAGACCGTCGAGACACCTTTACTCACCAATGAGGAGAACGTGCAACAGGCTGGCAATGTTCCTCCTGTAAACAACACCATTGATCAGATGATGAACGATGGGATGTTTAGAAGCTTTTTGCAATTCATGCAAAATCAGACGAAGGAGACTTGTGTACAAAATACATGAGGAAATGAAAGCAATTCACGGTTTGTCATAGCCAAGCAGTTCAAGGAGTTGGGACCACCAGAATTCTGGGAAAAGCCGGATCCGATTAAGGCGGAGACGTGGGTTAAACAAATTACCAAGATATTCGATGTCTTGGGATGCACGGAGGAACAGAAGGTTCCATTTTCCACCTTTATGTTCCGTAATGAGGCAGATTACTGGTGGAAATCTGTGAAGCGTACCCATCCAGCCGTACTCAGCATGTCTTGGGAAATGTTTTAAAAACTGTTCAATGACAAGTACTTTCCTGAAAGTATTCGTCATATGAAGGAGGTAGAGTTTATTAGACTAGAACAAAATAACATGACGGTGCCCCAGTACGAGGCAAAGTTTGCAGAGTTATCCAGGTTTGCACCTCATTTGGTGGAGAATGAGGAACGTATGACGCGGATGTTTCTGAGAGGTTTGAAACCCGGCATACGTCAATATCTCATTTCTCATAAATTTTCTCTCTATTCAGATGTTGTCAACAGGGCTCAATTATTAGAGCGAGATAACGAGTACGTTCAACCGAAGGACCACAACCAGGATCATACCGGTGACAGCAGTCATCAGAACAACGATAATCAACGGAGAAAGAAAAATACGGACAAGAGCGGCAACCACTCTGGTGGTAATCATGGCCATGAAAATAGAAGAAGCGAGTCGGAGGGAGATTTTAAAAAAAGAAGATTCAACAATGACAATGCAAAGACGTCAGTACCAGC
Source organism: Panax notoginseng (assembly GCA_016801055.1). Taxonomy (NCBI): domain Eukaryota; kingdom Viridiplantae; phylum Streptophyta; class Magnoliopsida; order Apiales; family Araliaceae; genus Panax; species Panax notoginseng. The sequence goes on along the minus strand of CM029017.1, from coordinate 213,663,646 downwards.
AGTAACTGGTTCTAAGGGAGGAGAACGACCACCGGTCGTATACTATAAATGCTGGAAAGAAGGATATATCTGTAAGACCCCAACTTATTAATGAATAAAATCAAATTTTCTCTAAATATTATTGTGAATAATAAGGGGCTAATTTGATATAATACTTTGGTTATGGGTGAAATGTGCAAATTTTACAAAATAAGCAAGTGGTTATAAAATATTCATTTTGTCGGGGAATATTCGTTTGGTCGTGGAATATTCTTGCTGTCGGGGAATATTCGTACGACGGCGCAGCCTTGTGTGGGCCCCATAACGGAAAGCGATTGGATGAAGAAAATGACAAGTATAAGTTGTTTATAAATAACGGCGTAGTTGTTACCGTTAATACTGTTGGAATACCCGGTGGTTAAAATACAGTAGCACACGGTATTGCACCAATTATTGATTCTTACGTAAGAAGGCACTACTCAATAATTGTTACAGTAGTTATTGTTCAATATTTTATTTTATTGATTCAATAATTGCTGCGTTGATATTTTATATTATTGTTGTTTCAATAATTGTTGCTGCACAGTATTTTCCATTATCAGATCAATAATTCATATTATTTGAATAATATTATTAGATAACATTATTGGCAATGTCTAGAAAGTTCTGTCTAAGGAGAGGTTTGGTCATCTAATTGCGCGCCAGTAAGGAGAAATCCTTATTGGAAAGCCCCCTCTTTCCTGGGAACGGCCTGGTTGTCATAAATGTGATTCTGTAATATTATTTGTGAATAATTAATTATTGATTCATATGATAAGGAAATATTTATTTTATGTGGATATAAATGAGGGATATATTTTTGTGGTTAAAAATGAAGGAGTTAATGTTGAGGTGTTTTATCAGTATTTTTGTCGGAATGGAGGTATTAAAAATCAAATCAGGGTTTTTGAGAAATATTGCGGGTGTTATAATTTTTAATCCGACCGTTGGATCGTGGTAATTTTTGGATATGTTATACATATATAAGTTGAGTATATGTCCACAAATTTTGAACCGTTAAAAATGAACGTATGATTTATTATGAATTTTACGAGATGACTGGTTCAGAAATTGTTGAATTTTCGGAGTTTATCATTTTGATGGAAAATTCTAGAATTGGTGGGCCCCACTTGTGGTTGGTGAAGAAATGTGCTGAATTATATTTCAAATGTGGTGGGTGGGAATAGTAGCAGGTAAAGCCATCAGGTTGCAGGTCAAACCTACTAAAATTTTCCTATAAATAGAGGGCTAAGTTAGAATTGAAAATCACACCAGAAACAAGTTTTCTCTCTTTCTCTCTCTAGATTATTGAGTGTATTTTGTGAGTATTTAGATACTTTGAGAGTTTCTATTCATCAGAGCAAGTTTCTTTCAGCCTTATACCGGTATTCCGACCAGAAGTACTGATATTTTGAGGTAAGGGATATTATTTTCTTCTTAAATGATATTATTTTCTTCAATATCATTATGCTGAAATATTGATATGAGTTTTTATCAAATTTGGAACTTTTTGTGTAGGGTTACTATTCACGTATACGTTACTATTCACGTATACGGTACTATTCACGAATACGGCACTATTCACCGAAAAATAAAATTTTTCCTTTTTGTCCAAGATGTCTATTGTGGTTACTATCTTTGATTGTATCCATGTTTTGATCTTTATTTTTGAATTCTGCTTCACAATTGATTATTATGAAGTATTATTGATCTTGGATAAACTGTTATACGAATCCCTACTATTTGTCCTTCTGTCTCACTGGATTCGTTCTCTTAAGATATTTTTCATCATCCTCAATCCTAAATGATGATATTGATGAACATCTTTGGCCTGTAGTGCAAAGATGTATGATTACTTGATGAATATCTTTGGCCTGTAGTGCAAAGATGAACAGGTGTTGAGATGAACATGACTGACTGGTGATACAAATGAATATCTTTGGCCTGTAGTGCAAAGATGAATATTTGGATAAAGATGATTATTAATTGATGTTACAGGGATAAAATATTGATGATGGACTTTTAAATCTTAGAAGATAGTAGAATTCTTTCTCTACTTGACTCTTCTAATGGTTTGCTGTTTCCGCTGCAGTTGTTGATCTAAAACTTGTTGTCGATTATATTCTATCAGATTTTTCCCTGTTGAAGACTAACGATAATTTGTTGTATATTATCTTAGTCATAATATTCTTTACTGGGCTAGTTGAGCTCACCCTTTTCCTTTTTGTTCCATTTTTCTTCTCAGGAGGTGAGAACATAGCAGGATCTAGTCGGGGTATGGAGTGATGGTTCTAGAAAGATGTTTTAGCAGTCCTCACTATTTCTGTAAAATAGTGTTTGAATAATTGTAATGAGGATTTATTTGAGTGTGGATATTGTCTAGAAGACAATATTTGTATTTAAACTCACAGTATGTGTTGTCGTATTTTGCACGACAATTGTATTATTGAAGTTGTAGTTTGCTTTCTGTACCATGTATTTGGCGACTCAGAATGGGTGTTGTATACCTATTTTGGGGGCGTCACAGTTGGTATCAGAGCTTAGGGATATGATCCCTGGCTGAGATGTGAGACAAGAACTAGGAGGGGAGAGACGGGGAATTCCTTCGCTAGTATGACCTGACTAAGTTTATTTGGTGTTTATTTGGTCGGTCAGAGTATAGGGATAATATATGACATGACTATTAACCCTTGTTTTATGGCAGTATTTAAGAATGGCAGCTGAGAACGTTAATAATGGAGTAAATCAGACCGTGGAGACACCTTTGATCACCACCCAGGGGAACGTGCAACAGGAAGGCAATATTCCTCCTGTAAACAACGTTACCGAGCAAACGATGAATGATGGAATGTTTAGGAGCTTTTTGCAGTTCATGCAAAATCAGACGAGGGAGACTCGTGTGCAGAATACGGGTGGAAATGATAACGCGCGGTTTGTCACAGCTAAGCAGTTCAAAGAATTGGGACCACCAGAATTTAAGGGAAAGCCGGATCCGATCATGGCGGAAACGTGGGTCAAGCAAATTACCAAGATATTCGATGTCTTGGGATGCACGGAGGAACAGAAGGTTCCATTCGCCACCTTTATGTTCCGCGGTGAGGCAGACTACTGGTGGGAGTCTGTGAAGCGTACCCAGCCTGACGCACTCAACATGTCCTGGGAAACATTTCAAAAACTGTTCAATGACAAGTACTTTCCTGAAAGTATTCGTCATATGAAGGAGGTTGAGTTTATCAGACTGGAACAAAACAACATGACGGTGTCCCAGTACGAGGCGAAGTTTGCAGAGTTATCCAGGTTTGCACCTCATTTGGTCGAAAATGAGGAACGAATGACAAGGATGTTTCTGAGAGGTCTAAAACCCGAGATTCGGCAATATCTTATCTCTCATAAATTTTCTTTATATTCAGATGTTGTAAACAGGGCTCAATTATTAGAGCGAGATAATGAGTATGTGCAACCGAGGGACCACAACCAGGGTCATACCGGTGGCGGCAGTCATCGAAGCAATGAAAACCAACAGGGAGGAAAACATTCGGACAAAAGCGGTAACCACTCTGGTGGTAATCGTGGTCGTGATAATAGAAGGAGCGAGTCGGGAGGAGATTTCAAGAAGAGAAGGTACAACAATGATAACGTGAAGACGTCAGCACAAACATCAACTGTTTCTAGGGGAGGAGAACGACCACCGGTCGTATGTTACAAATGTGGGAAAGAGGGACATATCAGCCCAAACTGCCCACAACAATCCAAGGTATGTTATAACTGTGGAAAGGAGGGTCATATAGCTCGAGAGTGTTCTGTAGCAAAACCAAGTTCAGCGGGGATGGTGACTCCAAAAGCTGTCCCGGATAAGTCGAAATCAGCGGTTCCTGGAAGGGCGTTTGTCGTTACTGGCCAAAACGCGAGAAACCCGAACGAGGTGATCACGGGTAAGCTAATCTTGAATTCTTGCGAAGTTTATACTTTACTAGATACCGGTTCTACCCATTCTTTTATCTCTCCTGCTTGTGCTCAACGTTTAAACTTGACTCCGGAGAAATTGGACTTTAACTTATCTGTTGAAACTCCGTTGGGTGAAACCTTCGTTACATCTACAGTTTATAAATCTTGCATGATCCAAGTTGGCACTATCACATTACCTGTTGATCTTATCTCTTTAAAGATACTTGCTTTTGATGTGATTTTAGGAATTGATTGGTTAACCACTCATCATGCTAAAATTGATTGTTTTCGTAAGGTTGTTAGTTTTCATATTCCTAACCAACCTGTCATACGAATTCAAACTACTAAACCACTAAAATCAGTCACTGTCATATCAAGCCACAAAGCTATTCGTTTATTGAAAAACGGATGTCAAGCTTTCTTAGCCCATGTTATGGATTTGAACAAAGACAAGTCAGATTTGAATAATATTTCTATTGTTAGAGAATTTCCCGATGTATTTCCTGAAGAACTTCCTGGTCTACCCCCAGAACGTGAAGTTGAATTCTTTATTGACCTTGAACCCGGTACAAAGCCCATTTCTAAAACTCCATATCGAATGGCTCCTATTGAACTTCAGGAGTTAAAAGTCCAACTACAGGAGTTGTTGGACATCGGTTTTATTCGTCCTAGTACGTCTCCTTGGGGTGCTCCTGTTTTATTCGTAAAGAAGAAAGACGGGAGTATGCGACTTTGTATTGACTATCGAGAATTGAATCATGTCACTATCAAGAATAGGTATCCGCTACCTCGCATTGATGACCTGTTTGACCAGTTGCAAGGAGCACAATTCTTTTCAAAGATCGATCTTCGTTCTGGATATCATCAGCTGAAGATTAAAACTGAGGATATTCCAAAGACTGCCTTCAGAACTCGGTACGGGCATTATGAATTCTTAGTAATGTCTTTTGGATTGACTAATGCTCCTGCTGCCTTCATGGATATGATGAACCGTGTATTCAAAGAATATTTGGATCAGTTCGTTGTTGTCTTTATTGATGACATCCTCATCTATTCCAAAAGCCGTGAAGATCATGAGCGCCATTTGAAGCTGGTACTGCAAAGGCTTCGTGAAAATAAGCTATATGCCAAACTGAAGAAATGCGAGTTCTGGCTTGAGGAAGTAGCATTCCTTGGGCACGTGGTGTCAAAACATGGAGTATCTGTCGACCCGGCGAAGATTGAAGCCATACAAAGTTGGGAGCAACCGAAGTCGGTAACCGAAGTACGTAGCTTTCTGGGCTTAGCTGGTTATTATCGGAGATTTGTGGAAGGATTTTCTCGAATCGCTACTCCGTTAACTCAGCTGACTCGGAAAGATACAAAATTCGTATGGAGTGAGGAATGCGAGAAGAGTTTCCAAGAACTCAAGAGGAGACTCATTTCGGCACCTGTTCTGACAATACCATCTGGTTCGGATGGATTTGTTATCTACAGCGATGCTTCAGGCAAAGGGTTAGGATGTGTTCTCATGCAACATGGGAAAGTCATAGCCTATGCCTCACGACAACTCAAAGAATATGAGAGGAATTATCCTACTCATGATTTGGAGTTGGCAGCAGTCGTTTTTGCGTTGAAGATCTGGAGACACTACCTGTATGGGGAGAAAGTGGAGATCTATACAGATCATAAAAGCCTCAAATATTTCTTCACCCAAAAGGAACTCAACATGCGGCAGCGACGTTGGCTCGAGCTGTTGAAAGATTACGATCATACCATCCAATATCATCCTGGAAAAGCAAACGTAGTAGCTGACGCATTGAGTAGAAGATCATATGCGGGTACGAGTGCAATGTTGTTAACACAAAGGCCCATTTTGTATGACTTGCAAAGGATGGAGATAGAGATGAAGGCTCCAAGTACCCACATGATGATATCAAATATACGAGTAGAACCGACTTTAATCGATAAAGTTAAAGCTGCTCAAGCTACGGACATGGAGCTGATGCGTATGAAGAAGAAAGTGCAAGAAGGTGCTATTCCAGAAGCAAGAATCGATGAAGAAGGAATACTTCGAGTCAACTCCAGACTTTGTGTTCCTAACGATTTTGACTTGAAGCATAGAATAATGATGGAGGCACACAACACACCGTTTGCAATCCATCCTGGGAGTACCAAAATGTATCACGATCTTCGACATACATTTTGGTGGAGCAATATGAAAAGAGAGATCGCGGAGTTTATCTCGAGGTGTTTAACTTGTCAACGTGTAAAGGCGGAGCATCAAGTGCCAAAGGGTCCATTGCAACCACTTGAGATCCGAAATGGAAGTGGGAACACATTACTATGGATTTTGTTACGGGTCTTCCCAAGGTTTCTCAAGGCATAGATGCGATTTGGGTTATTGTTGATAGATTAACCAAGTCCGCTCATTTCTTGCCGATACGTGAGACTTATTCCCTTGAACGTCTTGCTAGTATGTACGTGAACGAGATTGTGAGATTGCATGGCATGCCAGTATCCATAGTTTCGGATCGTGACCCAAGATTCACTTCACGATTTTGGGTTAGCTTGCAGAAAGCTATGGGCACGGATTTACGATTCAGTTCGGCATACCATCCTCAAACGGACGGACAATCAGAGAGGACTATTCAAACTCTTGAAGATCTATTAAGACTTTGTGTCCTAGATCTCAAAGGGAGTTGGGATAAGTACCTACCATTGGTGGAATTCTCCTACAACAACAGTTATCAGGCGAGCATAGGTGTGGCTCCATTCGAGGCGTTGTATGGAAGAAAATGTCGTTCTCCAGTATGCTGGGACGAGGTGGGTGAAGCAACATTGTTGGGACCAGAGTTGGTACGCATTACTACAGAGAAGATCCAAACGATTCGACAACGTATACAAACGGCACAGGATCGACAAAAGAGTTATGCGGATCTTCATCGGAAGGACGTGGAATTTAATATTGGGGATCATGTATTGTTACGTGTTGCACCATGGAAGGGAGTTACAAGATTTGGGAAGAGAGGAAAGCTCAATCCAAGATTTGTTGGTCCATTTGAGATTCTTGAGCGAATAGGAAATGTGGCATATAGACTCGCATTACCTCCAAGCATGTCTCGTGTTCATAATGTTTTTCACATATCTATGCTTCGTAAATATGTTAAAGACCCGAACCACATTATTGAGTTAGAACCAGACGAGATAGCTGAAGATTTAACGTACGAGGAGGTACCTGTTAAGATCTTGGATAGGAAAGAGCATGTCCTACGCACGAAGGTTATACCACAAGTTAAGGTTTTGTGGAGAAACCATGCTATTGAAGAAATGACCTGGGAGTTGGAATCAGAAATGAAAGCGAGGTATCCTCACCTTTTTGAAACATCAGGTACGTACGTCAATTTCGAGGACGAAATTTCATAAGGAGGGGAGGTTGTAAGACCCCAACTTATTAATGAATAAAATCAAATTTTCTCTAAATATTATTGTGAATAATAAGGGGTTAATTTGATATAATACTTTGGTTATGGGTGAAATGTGCAAATTTTGCAAAATAAGCAAGTGGTTATAAAATATTCATTTTGTCGGGGAATATTCGTTTGGTCGTGGAATATTCTTGCTGTCGGGGAATATTCGTACGACGGCGCAGCCTTGTGTGGGCCCCATAACGGAAAGCGATTGGATGAAGAAAACGACAAGTATAAGTTGTTTATAAATAACGGCGTAGTTGTTACCGTTAATACTGTTGGAATACCCGGTGGTTAAAATACAGTAGCACACGGTATTGCACCAATTATTGATTCTTACGTAAGAAGGCACTACTCAATAATTGTTACAGTAGTTATTATTCAATATTTTATTTTATTGATTCAATAATTGTTGCGTTGATATTTTATATTATTGTTGTTTCAATAATTGTTGCTGCACAGTATTTTCCATTATCAGATCAATAATTCATATTATTTGAATAATATTATTAGATAACATTATTGGCAATGTCTAGAAAGTTCTGTCTAAGGAGAGGTTTGGTCATCTAATTGCGCGCCAGTAAGGAGAAATCCTTATTGGAAAGCCCCCTCTTTCCTGGGAACGGCCTGGTTGTCATAAATGTGATTCTGTAATATTATTTGTGAATAATTAATTATTGATTCATATGATAAGGAAATATTTATTTTATGTGGATATAAATGAGGGATATATTTTTGTGGTTAAAAATGAAGGAGTTAATGTTGAGGTTTTTATCAGTATTTTTGTCGGAATGGAGGTATTAAAAATCAAATCAGGGTTTTTGAGAAATATTGCGGGTGTTATAATTTTTAATCCGACCGTTGGATCGTGGTAATTTTTGGATATGTTATACATATATAAGTTGAGTATATGTCCACAAATTTTGAACCGTTAAAAATGAACGTATGATTTATTATGAATTTTACGAGATGACTGGTTCAGAAATTGTTGAATTTTCGGAGTTTATCATTTTGATGGAAAATTCTAGAATTGGTGGGCCCCACTTGTGGTTGGTGAAGAAATGTGCTGAATTATATTTCAAATGTGGTGGGTGGGAATAGTAGCAGGTAAAGCCATCAGGTTGCAGGTCAAACCTACTAAAATTTTCCTATAAATAGAGGGCTAAGTTAGAATTGAAAATCACACCAGAAACAAGTTTTCTCTCTTTCTCTCTCTAGATTATTGAGTGTATTTTGTGAGTATTTAGATACTTTGAGAGTTTCTATTCATCAGAGCAAGTTTCTTTCAGCCTTATACCGGTATTCCGACCAGAAGTACTGATATTTTGAGGTAAGGGATATTATTTTCTTCTTAAATGATATTATTTTCTTCAATATCATTATGCTGAAATATTGATATGAGTTTTTATCAAATTTGGAACTTTTTGTGTCGGGGTTACTATTCACGTATACGGCACTATTCACGTATACGGCACTATTCACGAATACGGCACTATTCACCGAAAAATAAAATTTTTCCTTTTTGTCCAAGATGTCTATTATGGTTACTATCTTTGATTGTATCCATGTTTTGATCTTTATTTTTGAATTCTGCTTCACAATTGATTATTATGAAGTATTATTGATCTTGGATAAACTGTTATACGAATCCCTACTATTTGTCCTTCTGTCTCACTGGATTCGTTCTCTTTAAGATATTTTTCATCATCCTCAGTCCTAAATGATGATATTATGAATATCTTTGGCCTGTAGTGCAAAGATGTATGATTACTTGATGAATATCTTTGGCCTGTAGTGCAAAGATGAACAGGTGTTGAGATGAACATGACTGACAGGTGATACAAATGAATATCTTTGGCCTGTAGTGCAAAGATGAATATTTGGATAAAGATGATTATTAATTGATGTTACAGGGATAAAATATTGATGATGGACTTTTAAATCTTAGAAGATAGTAGAATTCTTTCTCTACTTGACTCTTCTAATGGTTTGCTGTTTCCGCTGCAGTTGTTGATCTAAAACTTGTTGTCGATTATATTCTATCAGATTTTTCCCTGTTGAAGACTAACGATAATTTGTTTGTATATTATCTTAGTCATAATATTCTTTACTGGGCTAGTTGAGCTCACCCTTTTCCTTTTTGTTCCATTTTTCTTCTCAGGAGGTGAGAACATAGCAGGATCTAGTCGGGGTATGGAGTGATGGTTCTAGAAAGATGTTTTAGCAGTCCTCACTATTTCTGTAAAATAGTGTTTGAATAATTGTAATGAGGATTTATTTGAGTGTGGATATTGTCTATAAGATAATATTTGTATTTAAACTCACAGTATGTGTTGTCGTATTTTGCACGACAATTGTATTATTGAAGTTGTAGTTTGCTTTCTGTACCATGTATTTGGCGACTCAGAATGGGTGTTGTATACCTATTTTGGGGGCGTCACAATATCAGCCCAAACTGCCCACAACAGTTTAAGGTATGTTATAATTGTGGAAAGGAAGGACATATCACTCGAGATTACACGGTAGCAAAACCAGGTCCAGCGGGGATGGTGACTCAAAAGGCTGTCCCAGAAAAGTCAGTCAACGGTTCTTGGAAGAGCGTTTGTCGTGTCTGGTCAAAATGTGAGGATTCCAAACGAGGTGATCACGAGAGTTAAAGGTTCAACTACAGGAGTTGTTGGACATCCTTTTCATTTGTCCTAGTACATCTCCTTGGGGTGCTCCTGTTTTATTCGTAAAGAAGAAAGACGAGAGTATGCGACTTTGTATTGACTACTGGGAATTGAACCATGTCACTATCAAGAATAGGTATCCGTTACCTCAAATTGATGACCTGTTTGACCAGTTACAAGGAGCACAAGTCTTTTCAAAGATCGATCTTCGTTCTGGATATCATCAGCTGAAGATTAGAACTGAGAATATCCCAAAGACTGCCTTTAGAACTCGGTACGGGCATTATGAATTCTTAGTCATGTCTTTTAGATTGACTAATGCTCCTGCAACTTTCATGGATATGATGAATCGAGTATTCAAGGAATATTTAGATCAGTTCGTTGTTGTCTTTATTGATGACATCCTCATATATTCCAAAAGTCGTGAAGATCATGAGCACCATTTGAAGCTGGTACTCCAAAGGCTTCGTGAAAACAAGTTATATGCCAAGTTGAAGAAATGCGAGTTTTGGCTTGAGGAAGTAGCATTCCTTGGGCACGTGGTGTCAAAACATGGAGTATCTGTTGACCTAGCGAAGATTGAAGCAATACAAAGTTGGGAGCAACCGAAGTCGGTGACCGAAGTACGTAGCTTTCTGGGCTTAGCTGGTTATTATCGGAGGTTCGTGGAAGGATTTTCTCGAATCGCTACTCCATTAACTCAGCTAACTCGAAAAGATACAAAATTCGTATGGAGCGAGGAATGCGAAAAGAGTTTCCAAGAGCTTAAGAGGAGACTCATTTCGGCACCTGTTCTGACAATACCATCTGGTTCGGATGGATTTGTTATCTACAGCGATGCTTCAGGCAAAGGGTTAGGATGTGTTCTCATGCAACATGGGAAAGTCATAGCCTATGCCTCACGACAACTTAAAGAGTATGAGAGGAATTATCCTACTCATGCTCTAGAGTTGGCAGTAGTCGTTTTCGCGCTAAAGATCTGGAGGCACTATCTATATGGGGAGAAAGTGGAGATATATTCAGATCATAAAAGCCTCAAATATTTCTTCACCCAAAAGGAACTCAACATGCGGCAACGACGTTGGCTCGAGCTGTTGAAAGATTATGACAATACCATTCAATACCATCTTGGAAAAGCGAACGTGGTAACTGACGCATTGAGCAGAAGATCATACGCAGGAACGAATGCGATGTTGTCAACACAAAGGCCCATTTTGTGTTATTTACAAAAGATGAAGATAGAATTCAAGACTTCGGGGACCCATGTGATGAAGTCAAGTATACGAATAGAACCAGCTTTAATCGATAAAGTTAAAATTGCTCAAGCCACAGACCCGGAGCTGATGCTTATGAAAAAAAAAGTGCAAGAAGGTGTTATTCCAGAAGTAAGAATCAATAAAAACGGAATACTTCGAGTCCACTCCAGACTTTGTGTTCCTAACGATTCTGATTTGAAGTACAAGATCATAATGGAGGCACACAATACACCATTTGCAATCCATCCTAGAAGTACCAAAATGTATCGTGATCTTTGACATATATTTTGGTGAAACAATATGAAGAGAGAGATTGCAAAGTTTATCTCGAGGTGTTTAACTTGTCAACGTGTAAAGGCGGAGCATCAAGTGCCTAAGGGTCCATTGCAACCACTTGAGATTCTGAAATGGAAGTGGGAACACATTACCATGGATTTCGTTACGGGTCTTCCCACGGTTTCTCAAGGCATAAATGCTATTTGGGTTATTGTTGATAGATTAACCAAGTCTGCTCATTTCTTGCCGATACGAGAGACTTATTCTCTTGAACGTCTTGCTCGTATGTATGTAAATGAGATTGTGCGATTGCATGGCATGCCAGTATCCATAGTTTCAGATCGTGACCTAAGATTCACTTCACGATTTTGGGTTAGCTTGCAAAAAGCTATGGGCACGAATTTACGATTCAGTTCGACATACCATCCTCAAACGGACGGACAATCAGAGAGGACTATTCAAACTCTTGAAGATCTATTAAGACTCTGTGTCCTAGACTTCAAAGAGAGTTGAGATAAGTATTTACCATTGGTAAAATTCTCCTATAACAACAGTTACCAGGCAAGTATAGGTGTGGCTCCATTCGAAGCATTATATAGACGAAAGTGTCGCTCTCCAATATGTTGGGATGAGGTGGGTGAAGCAACATTATTGGGACCAGAGTTGGTACGTATGACTACGGAAAAGATCCAAATGATTCGATAAAGCATACAAACAGCACAGGATCGACAAAAGAATTATGTGAATCTTCATCGAAAGGACATGGAATTTAATATTGGGGATCATGTATTATTGTGTGTGGCTCCATGGAAGGGAGTTACAAGATTTGGGAAAAGAGGAAATGTGACACCCCCAAAATTAGTTATACATCACCCATCTTGGGTTGTCAGATATATAGTACAGAATACAAATACAACTTACTATTACAACTGTCGTATACAATACGACAAAACATAACTGTGAGTTTGAATACAATTATTGTCTACTAGAGATTATACAAACTCAAAAGGAGTCCTCATTACAATTATTGTCACACTATTTAACAGAATAGTGAGGACTACTAATACTATCATCTGGTCCATCACTCCGTTCCCCGACTCGTCCCAGCTATATTCTTACTTCCTGAAGAGAACAGTGAAAGAAAGGGTGAGCTCAACTAGCCCAGTAAGAAATATTATGACTAAGATAATGCAGAATAAATTATCATTAGCCTTCAACAGTGTTAAACTGATAAAATATAACGAACATCAAGTTTAACTGCAGCGGAACAAGCAATCCATTAAAAGAGTCAACTAGAAAATAAAATCTACTATCTTCTATGATTTAAAAGGTTTTTTAACACTGTTATCGCTGGAACTCAGCTTAATAAAATAATCCACATCATCGAATCACCCCTGCACTACGGCCAAGGATATTCGTGTATTCATTAATGGTCATGATCATGCCAACAACTGTCCATCAATGCACTACGGGCCAATGAGGACTTTTACCACATCATTTGTAACATTACGGTCATGATTATACCGAATAATCCCTGGTCATAATCATACCAAGTCCATCTATGCACTACAGCCACAGATGACTTTCAATTTTTTATAAGCATGAGGATTATGACAATGATATAAGAATGTAATAAAACAAGTTCAAGAATTAATTTATCCAAGAATTAACAACGTCCAAATTGTCAACATGATACTGCTTTGTGGAGTAAAATTCAAGAATGCTTAGAAAAATATTTTCATGAAAAGATATTGGATGAAACGCAGTTATCAAGGATATTCCACAAATTTCATGGAGTATAGAAGTTAAAACAGACAGGATGTTCCAACAGAATAATAATAAAGACGGAACCAGGTCCGGTGTAAAACACACAGACAGGATGTTCCAACAGAATAATAGAAGAATGTCACCAAGTATAGGGTAGACCGCGTATACAGGTTATTTCAACAGAATAATAAGAAATGAAATAACAACAGTTCTCTTCATGAATAAAAAAGAATAACACCCCTTACCATTTTAAAGAAGAACTGAAATAAGGAAGTAGTTAAGTAGCAAAATACTTTTCTTCTCTCTCTCTATAATTTCTCTCTATAGTTTCTCTCTCTAGAGTTTAGTGAATTCGTAAGAAATAATGAAGGAATGAGCTGCTATTTATAGAAAAATGGAATGCATAGTAACTAATCCATCAATGGTCCAGATTGATTACTTTAATCTGACGGTCCATATTTAAAGAAAAATCTTTTAAATAAAATATAATATATTCTATTTATAGAATAACTTTAATAAAGTATTCTGTTTTATATAAAAAGATGTTTCTGTTTTATTACGTTAATAATACGAATAAAACAAAACTTCATTATCGCTAAATAATTCATATTATTAACTGACAATAATTGAATCAAACTGAGTGACTTCTCACATAAGCATTAATAATCAATACCGTGTGCTACTATGCAACCACATGTATTACTGTACTTTTACTACCGAGTAGTTCAATAGTATCAATGGTAAAACTTCCGTCGTTATTTTTAATAAAATATTTTTGTCGTTTTCTCAATCCGACAATAATTCTGTTATGGGGTCCACCAATGATTGTGCCGTTGTACGAATATTCCCTGTTAAAACGAATATTTTCCGACCAATCGAATATTATATAACAACTTGCGTACTTTACAAAATTTATAAATATTACCCACAACTATAACATTATATCAAATTAACTCCATAATATTCAAAAATGATATTTATAGAAAATTCATATTTATTTATAAAAGTTGGGGTCTTACAACCTCCCCTTCTTATGAAATTTCGCCCTCGAAATTAGGGTACGTACCTGGTATGTCGAAGAGGTAAGGATACCTTGATTTCATTTCAGATTCTAACTCCCAAGTCATTTCCTCAACATCGTGATTTCTCCACAAAACTTTGACTTGAGGTATAACCTTGGAGCGTAGAATATGTTCCTTCTTATCCAAGATTTGAACAGGAACTTCTTCATACGTCAAATCCTCCGCTATTTCATCCGGTTCTAACTCAATAATGTGGTTCGGGTCTTCCACATATTTACGTAACATGGATATGTGAAAAACGTTATGAACACGAGACATACTTGGCGGTAAAACGAGTCTATAAGCCACAGTTCCTACTCGATCGAGGATTAAAAATGGACCGATGAATCGAGGATTGAGCTTTCCTCTCTTTCCAAATCTCGTAACTCCTTTCCATGGAGCAACACGTAAGAACACATGATCTCCTATATCAAATTTCAGATGAAGATCAGCATAACTCTTTTGTCGATCTTGTGAGGTTTTTATACGTTGTCGGGTCGTTTGAATCTTTTCTGTAGTCATACGTACCAACTCCGGTCCCAACAACGTTGCTTCACCCACCTCATCCCAGCATACTGGAGAACGACACTTTCTTCCATACAACGCTTCGAATGGAGCCATGCCAATACTTGCTTGATAACTGTTGTTGTAGGAAAACTCCACCAATGATAAGAACTTGTCCCAACTTCTCTTGAAGTCAAGGACACAGAGTCTTAATAAATCTTCCAGAGTTTGAATAGTCCTCTCTGATTGTCCGTTCGTCTGAGGATGATATGCTAAACTAAATCGTAAATCCGTGGCCATAGCTTTTTGTAAGCTAACCCAAAATCGTGAAGTGAATCTTGGGTCTCGGTCAAAACTATGGATACTGGCATACCATGCAGTCTTACAATCTCGTTTATGTACATACGAGCAAGACGTTCAAGTGTATAAGTTTCTCGTATCGGTAAAAAATGAGCAGACTTGGTCAATCTATCAACAATGACCCAAATCGCATCAATACCTTGAGAAACCTTAGGAAGACCGATAACGAAATCCATGGTAATGTGCTCCCACTTCCATTTTGGAATTTCAAGTGGTTGCAATGGACCTTTTGGTACTTAATGCTCCGCCTTGACTCGTTGACAAGTTAGACACCTTGAGATAAACAGCGCTATCTCTCGCTTCATATTGCTCCACCAAAATGTATGACGAAGATCATGATACATTTTGGTACTCCCATGATGGATTGCAAACGGTGTGTTGTGCGCCTCCATCATGATTTCATACTTTAAATCAGGGTCGTTAGGAACACAAAGTCTGGAGTTGACTCGAAGTATTCCTTCTTCATCGATTCTTGCTTCCGGCATAGCACCTTCTTGCACTTTCTTCCTCATAAGCATCAGCTCCAGGTCTGTAGCTTGAGCAGCTTTAACTTTATCGATTAAAGTCGGTTCTACTCGTATATTCGCCATCATCACATGGGTCCCTGGAGTCTTTAACTCTATCTTCATCCTTTGCAAGTCACACAAAATGGGCCTTTGTGTTGACAATATCGCACTCGTACTTGCATATGATCTTCTACTCAATGCGTCAGCTACCACGTTCGCTTTTCCAGGATGGTATTGAATGGTATGATCATAATCTTTCAACAGTTCAAGCCAACGTCGTTGTCGCATGTTGAGTTCCTTTTGAGTGAAAAAATATTTGAGGCTTTTATGATCTGTAAAGATCTCCACCTTCTCCCCATACAAGTAATGCCTCCAAATTTTAAGTGCAAAGACAACAGCTGCCAACTCTAGATCATGAGTAGGATAATTCCTCTCATATTCCTTGAGTTGTCTTGATGCATAGGCTATGACTTTTCCATGTTGTATGAGAACGCATCCCAACCCTTTGCTCGAAGCATCACTGTAGATGACAAATCCCTCCGAGCCAGATGGTATTGCTAGAACAGGTGTTGAAATGAGTCTCCTCTTGAGTTCTTGAAAACTCTTATCACATTCTTCGCTCCAATCGAACTTTGTATCTTTCCGAGTCAGCTGAGTTAGTGGAGTAGCGATTCGAGAAAATCCTTCCACGAATCTCCGATAATAACCAGCTAAACCGAGAAAGCTACGTACTTCGGTTACTGATTTAGGTTGCTCCCAGCTTTGAATAACTTCAATCTTTGTCGGGTCAACAGATATTCCATGACTTGATACTACGTGCCCAAGGAATGCTACCTCCTCCAGCCAGAACTCGCATTTCTTCAACTTGGCATAAAGCTTGTTTTCACGAAGCTTTTGGAGTATCAGTCTCAAGTGTTGCTCATAATCTTCACGGCTTTTGGAATATATGAGGATGTCATCAATAAAGACGACAATAAAGTGATCCAAATATTCCTTGAATACTCGTTTCATCATATCCATAAAGGCAGCAGGAGCATTAGTCAATCCAAAAGACATGACTAGGAATTTATAATGCCCGTACCGAGTTTTGAAAGCCGTCTTTGGAATATCCTCAGTTCTAACCTTCAGTTGATGATATCCAGAATGAAGATCGATCTTTGAAAAGAATTGTGCTCCTTGCAACTGGTCAAACAGGTCATCAATACGTGGCAATGGGTACCTGTTTTTGATGGTGACATGATTTAACTCCCGATAATCAATACAAAGTCGCATACTTCCATCTTTCTTCTTCACGAATAGAACAGGAGCACCCCAAGGAGAAGTACTAGGACGAATAAAGCCAATGTCTAACAATTCCTGCAGTTGGATCTTTAACTCCTGAAGTTCAATAGGAGCCATTCGATATGGGGCTTTGGAAATGGGTTTTGTACCGGGTTCAAGGTCGATACAAAATTCAATTTCACGCTCTGGGGGTAGGCCAGGAAGTTCTTCAGGGAATACGTCAGGGAATTTATTAACAATAGAAATATCATTCAAAATTGACGTATTTTTGTTTAGATCAGTGACATGAGCTAAGAAAGCTTGACATCCGTTTTTCAATAAACGAATAGCTTTATGGCTTGAGATGACAACGATTGATTTTAATGGTTTGGTTGCTTGAATTCGCATAATAGGTCGATTAGGAATATGAAAGCTAACAACCTTACGAAAATAATCAATTTTTACATGATGAGTAGTTAACCAATCAATCCCTAGAATCACGTCAAATGCAAGTATTTTTAATGAAATCAGATCGACGGGTAATGTGTGGGTACCAACTTGAATCAAACAAGACTTATAAACCGTGGATGTAATGAAGGTTTCTCCCAATGGGGTTTCAACAGATAAGTCAAAGTCTAATTTCTCCGGAGTCAAATTTAATCGATGAGCGCAAGTAGGAGAAATAAATGAATGGGTAGAACCAGTATCAAATAAAGTATAGACTTCGTTAGAGTTCATGATAAGTTTACCCGTGATGACCTCATTCGGGTTCTTTGCTTTCTGGGAGGTCACAACAAACGCTCTCCCTTGCACTACCGGTTTTGACTTTTCTGGGACAGCCTTTGGTGCCTCCATCCTGGCTGAACTTGTTTTTGGTAAACGACAAAATCGAGCTAAATGACCTTCTCTTCCATAATTATAACATGCTTTAGACGGCATCACGCAGTTTGGACTGATGTGCCCCTCCCCTCCGCATTTGAAACATATGATAGGTGGTCGTTCTCCTTCCTTAACAACGGGTGCTGGTGCTGACGTCTTTCCATCATTGTTGAATCTCCTCTTCTTGAAATGACCATTCTTATTGTTTTGGCCCTGATTACCACCGAAGTGGTTACCATTTCTGGCCTGTTGATTCCCTCCACGCTTGTTGTCACCGCTTCGATGACTGCTCTCACTGGTATTATCATTTTGCCGACTGCTCTCTTTTGGTTGCGTTGACTCATTATCGCGCTCCACTAACTGAGCCATATTCACAATATCTGAATACAAACACAGTTTATGAGAAATAAGATGTTGACGTATCTCAGGTTTCAAACCTCGGAAAAACATTCGCGTCATTCGCTCTTCATTATCCACCAAGTGGGAAGCAAACCGGGACAACTCAGCAAATTTAGCCTCATACTGCGACACGGTCATATTATTCTGCTCCAATTTGATGAACTCCACCTCCTTCATGTGACGAACACTTTCGGTAAAGTATTTGTCATTGAAAAGCTCTTGGAACTTCTCCCAAGACATCTTCAGTGCGGCAAGTTGAGTACGCTTAATCGATTCTCACCAGTAATCTGCCTCTCCTCGCAACATAAAGGCGGCAAAGGGAACCTTTTGCTCCTCGGAGCATCCCAAGACATCAAATATCTTGGTGATCTGCTTTATCCATGTTTCCGCTATAAGTGGTTTTGGCTCTCCCTTAAACTCCGGTGGTCCCAGCTCCTTGAACTGTTTAGCGGTGACCGTCCGAGAGTTTTCAGTGTTTTCACCTACATTTTGAACAGGAGTCGCTCTCGCCTGCTGTTGCATGAACTGCATAAAGCTTCTGAACATTCCATCATTCATCATTTGGTTAGTATTGTTGTTTGCATGAGGATTGTCGCATTCCTGATGCACATTATCCTGATTATTGATATGTGGTGAATCAACAGTCGCCTGTGCTCCATTGCTATTCTCAACATTCTCGGATGCCATTTTCAGATACTACCACAAAACAAAAGTTAATTAATATATCATATATTATCCTTATATTCTGACCGACCAATTAAATACCATGCAAATAAACTTAGGTAGGTCATACTAGCGAAGGAATTCTCCGTCTCTCCCCTCCTAGTTCTATTCTCACATCTTAGCCAGGGATCATATCCCTAAGCTCTGATACCAACTGTGACGCCCCCAAAATTAGGTATACATCACTCATCTTGGGTCGTCAGATACATGGTACAGAATACAAATACAACATACTAATACAACTGTCGTGTACAATACGACAAAACATAACTGTGAGTTTGAATACAATTACTGTCTACTAGAGACTATACAAACTCAAAAGGAGTCCTCATTATAATTATTGTCACACTATTTAACAAAATAGTGAGGACTACTAATACTATCATCTGGTCCATCACTCCGTTCCCCGACTCGTCCCAGCTATATTCTCATTTCCTGAAGAGAACAGTGAAAGAAAGGGTGAGCTCAACTAGCCCAGTAAGAAATATTATGACTAAGATAATGCAGAATAAATTATCATTAGCCTTCAACAGTGTTAAACTGATAAAATATAATGAACATCAAGTTTAACTGCAGCGGAACAAGCAATCCATTAAAAGAGTCAAGTAGAAAATAAAATCTACTATCTTCTATGATTTAAAAGGTTTTTCAACACTGTTATCGCTGGGACTCAGCTTAATAAAATAATCCACATCATCGAATCACCCCTGTACTACGGCCAAGGATATTCGTGTATTCATTAATGGTCATGATCATGCCAATAACTGTCCATCAATACACTACGGGCCAATGAGGACTTTTACCACATCATTTGTAACATTACGGTCATGATTATACCGAATAATCCCTGGTCATAATCATACCAAGTCCATCTATGCACTACAGCCACAAATGACTTTCAACATTTAATAAACATGAGGATGATGACAATGATATAAGAATTCAATAAAACAAGTTCAAGAATTAATTTATCCAAGAATTAACAACGTCCAAATTGTCAACATGATACTGCTTTGTGGAGTAAAATTTAAGAATGCTTAGAAGAATATTTTCATGAAAAGATACTGGGTGAAACGCAATTATCAAGGATATTCCACAAATTTCATGGAGTATAGAAGTTAAAACTTAACCAACTGAGTATAATAAAGAATGGAATAATAAAAGAAATCACCATACATGCGATAGACCGCACAGACAGGTTATTCCAACAGAATAATAAATAATGGAACCAGGTCCGGCGTAAACCGCACAGCCAGGATATTCCAACAGAATAATAATAAAGACGGAACCAGGTCTGGTGTAAAACACACAGACATGATATTTCAACAGAATAATAATAAAGACGGAACCAGGTCCGGTGTAAAACACACAGACAGGATGTTCCAACAGAATAATAATAAAGACGGAACCAGGTCCGGTGTAAAACACACAGACAGGATGTTCCAACAGAATAATAGAAGAATGTCACCAAGTATAGGGTAGACCGTGTATACAGGTTATTCCAACAGAATAATAAGAAATGGAATAACAACAGTTCTCTTCATGAATAAGAAAAAATAACACCCCTTGCCGTTTTAAAAAAGAACTGAAATAAGGAAGTAGTTAAGTAGCAGAATACTTTTCTTCTCTCTCTAGAGTTCAGTGAATTCGTAAGAAATAATGAAGGAATGAGCTGCTATTTATATAAAAATAGAATGTATAGTAACTAATCCATGAACGGTCCAGATTGATTACTTTAATCTGACGGTCCATATTTAAAGAAAAATCTTTTGAATAAAATATAATATATTCTATTTATAGAATAACTTTAATAAAGTATTCTGTTTTATATAAAAAGATGTTTCTGTTTTATTACGTTAATAATACGAATAAAACAAAACTTTATTATCGCTAAATAATTCATATTATTAACTGACAATAATTGAATCAAACTAAGTGACTTCTCACATAAGCATTAATAATCAATACCGTGTGCTACTATGCAACCACACGTATTACTGTACTTTTACTACCGAGTACTTCAACAGTATCAATGGTAAAACTTCCGCCGTTATTTTTAATAAAATATTTTTGTCGTTTTCTCAATCCAACAATAATTTCGTTGTGGAGTCCACCAATGATTGTGCTGTTGTACGAATATTCCCTGTTAAAACGAATATTCCCCGACCAATCGAATATTATATAACAACTTACGTACTTTGCAAAGTTTATAAATATTACCCACAACTATAACATTATATCAAAGTAACTCCATAATATTCAAAAATGATATTTATAGAAAATTCATATTTATTTATAAAAGTTGGGGTCTTACAGGAAAGCTCAATTTACGATTTATTGGTCCATTTTAGATTCTTGACCGAGTAGAAAATGTGGCCTATAGACTAGCGGTACCTCCAAGTATGTCTCGTGTTCATAATATTTTTCACATATCCGTGCTTCATAAATATGTGAAAGACCCGAACCACGTTATTGAGTTATAACCGGACGAGATAGCGGAAGACTTAACGTATGAAGAGGTACCTGTCAAGATCTTAGATAGAAAGGAGCATGTCCTACGCATAAAGATCATACCACAAGTTAAAATTTTGTGGAGGAACCATGCTATAGAGGAAATGACCTGGGAGTTGAAAACGGAAATGAAAGCGAGGTATCCTCACCTTTTCGAAATACCAGGTACGTACGTCAATTTCGAGGACGAAATTTCATAAGGAGGGGAGGTTGTAAGACCCCAACTTATTATAAATAAAATTTAATTTCCTCTATTTATTATTTTGAAATAGTAAGGGTTGATTTGATTAATGTAGTTAGTTATAGGTGAAATGCGCAAATATTTCAAGTAAGCAAGTCGTTATAAAATATTCATTGTTGTCGGGGAATATTCGTTTGGTCGTGGAATATTCTTAATGTCGGGGAATATTCGTACGACGGCGCAGCCTTGTGTGGGCCCCATAACGGAAAGCGATTGGATAAAGAAAACGACAAGTATAAGTTGTTTATAAATAACGGCGTAGTTGTTACCGTTAATACTGTTAAAATACTCGGTGGTTAAAACACAGTAGCACACGGTATTGCACCAATTATTGATTCTTACGTAAGAAGGCACTACTCAATAATTGTTACAGTAATTACTGTTTAATATTTTATTTTATTGATTCAATAATTGCTACGTTGATATTTTATATTACTGTTGTTTCAATAATTGTCACTACACAGTATTTTCCATTATCAGAGCAATAATTCATATTATTTGAATAATATTATTAGATAATATTATTGACAATGTCTAAAAAGTTCTGTCTAATGAGAGGTTTGGTCACCTAATTGCGCGCCAGTAAGGAGAGATCCTTATTGGAAAGCCCCCTCTTTCCTTGGAACTGCCTGGTTGTCAGTATTGTGATTCTGTAATATTATTTGTGAATAATTAATTATTAATTTATATGATGAGAAAAATATTCATTGTATGTGAATATAGATGGAGAAAATTTTTAATGTGACAATTGTTGAAAATTAATATTTTATCTTTTTTTGATAAAAAAATTTATTTAAATATATTATTATATTATAATAATATAATAATGGTGATATTTTTTACAATGAATGTGGGATATATGAATAAATGAGGAGGAAGAGTATTTTTGTTACTAAAAATATTTAAAACATGTTTTTCATGTTTGTGGACCACATTTCTTGACTGAAATTTGATTATAGCCTGTAAAATCGTCCGTTTGTGAATTTCAGTCCATTTCTGTTTGGAATTTAAAATAACTTTCTTCTGCAAAGTTGTAGAGAATGGAATTTCTTATAAAAAAGGCATGAGGTTTGAATTTTTCTAATAAAAGGGCTATTTATTATGAATTATTAAAGTTCTGAAGTTCCGGAATAATTAATTTTTGAAAGTTTTAATTGTTTTATTTAAGAAAAACGTTTTTTGCAATCCCACATGTGTGGTAAATGAGCTGAATTCAGATTCTTTGGTGGTAGGCTTGAATATTTAATAATTAAAATTATTTTATTAAATTTTCTGCTTTGGTGTTCTAAGTATTTTTCTATAAATAGGGTGATTAGGTTAAATTTGAAAATAACACCAGAAACTGAAGTTTTCTCTCTCTTTCTCTCTCTATATTAGCGAGCGTATTCTTGTGAGTATTTTAAAACTTTGAGTGTTGCTATACGGTACAAGTTCCCTTCAGCTTTATATCTAGTATTCTAGTCAGAAGTATTGTCTTTTCGAGGTAAGAGATATTATTTTCTTCGTAAATGATATTATTTTCTTCAATATCATTATGCTAAAATATTGATATGGACTTTTTATCAAATTTAGAACTTTTTGTGTCGGAGTTACTATTCACGTATACGACACTATTCATGTATACGGCACTATTTACGAATACGGCACTATTCACCGAAAAATAAATTTTTCTTCTTTTTGTCTAAGATATCTATTATGGATACTAGCTTTGATTGTATCCATGTTTTGATCATTCTTTAATTTTACTCCACTATGATTATTTATGAGGTATTTCTGGACATGGATAAACCGAAATACGAATCCTTAATATTTATTCTTTTGTTTCACTGGATTCGTTTTTTTTAAAATATTTTTCATCATCCTCAGTCCTAAATGATGATATAACTAAATATCTTTGGCCTGTAGTGCAAAGATTAATGATTTTATGATGAATATCTTTGGCCCGTAGTGCAAAGATGAACAGGTGTTGAGATGAACATGACCAACTGATGAATATCTTTGGCCTGTAGTGCAAAGATGAACAGGTGTTGAGATGAACATGACCAACTGATGAATATATTTTGCCTGTAGTGTAAAGATGAATATTTAATTTATGATGTATATTGATTGATGTTACAGGGATAAAATATTGATGATGGACTTTTAAATTCATAGATAATAGTAGATTTCATTCTCTACGTAACTCTTCTATGAATTATTATTTCCGCTGTGAATATTGATCTGAAACTTGTTGTTTATTATATTCTCTCAGATTTTTTCCTGTTGAAGACTAACGATAATTTGTTCTATATTATCTTAGTCATAATATTCTTTACTGGGCTAGTTGAGCTCACTCTTTTCCTTTCTGTTCCATTTTTCTTCTCAGGAGGCGAGAATGTAGCGAGTACTAGTCGGAGTATGGAATGATGATTCTAGAAAGTTGTTTAGTAGTCCTCACAATTTTTGTAAAATAATGTATCAATAATTGTAATGAGGACTTATTTGAGTGTGGATATTGTCTAGAAGACAATATTTGTATTTAAATTCACAGTTTATGTGTTGTCATATTTTACACGACAATGGTATTAATAAAGTTGTAGTGGTTTCTGTACCATGTTTTGGCGACTCAGAATGGGTGATGTATACCTGTTTTGGGGGCGTCACAAATATTGTCTTCTAGACATTATTCAACTCAAAAGGACTCCTTAATACATTTATTATCATACTATTTCATAGAATAGTGAGGACTACTAATGCTATCATTTGGACCGTTACTCCGTTCCCCGACTAGTCCCGGCTACGTTCTCATTTCCTGAAGAGAACAATGAAAGCAAAAGGGTGAACTCAACTGGCCCAGTAAGAAATATTATGTCTAAGATAATGCAGAATAATTTATCGTTAGCCTTCAACCGTGTTAAACTGATAAAATATAACAAATATCAAGTTTAACTGCAACGGAACAAGTAATCCATTAGAAAAGTCAAGTAGAGAATAAAATCTACTATCTTATATGATTTAAAAGGTTTTTTTATCACTTTTATCGCTGAGACTCAGCTTAATAAATAATCAACATCATCCCTGCACTACGACCAAGGATATTCATTAGTATCACGACCACAAATTATCCATGCACTACGGGCCAAGGATATTCGTGTATTCATCAATGGTCATGATCATGCCAACAACTGTCCATCAATGCACTACGGGCCAATGAGGACTTTTACCACATTATTTGTAACATTACGGTCATTATTATACCGAATAATCCCCGGTCATAATCATACCAAGTCCATCTATGCACTACAGGCCACAGATGACTTTCAACATAATATAAACATGAGGATGATGACAATGATATAAGAATTCAATAAAACAAGTTCAAGGATAAATTTTTAAAGATTTATAATTTAATTTATCCAGAAATCAATAACGTCCAAATTGTCAACATGATACTGTTTTGTGGAGTAAAATTCAAGAATAATATTGTACCAAAAATAATTTAGACCGAAAACGAATCAATTTTTATCATGAATAGTACCCCGGGTGAATAGAACTCGAGTGAATAGTACCCCGTGAATAGTACTTCGGGGATAGTAACCCCGTGAATAGTACTTCGGCATGAAAAAGTTAAAACTTATCAAGAATGCTCAGAATAATATTTTCATGAAAAAATATTGGATGAAGCGCAAAATATCAAGGATATTCTACTAATTTCATGGAGTATAGAAACCAAAATTTTAACAAACGAGTATAGAATTCGAAATCTGAAACGAAATAATATTACTTCATACTACAGCGTATGGAAGAAAATATTATTTCAAGCGAATATTGCACAAAAATAACATCCCTTATCTTGAAAAGAAGAGTATTCCAACTGGTATAGCGGGGATATTCTTGAAGAAAATTTTCACTATTTTCACTATTTTCTACGCTCAAGCTCAAGGATTTCTCCTTGCTGGCGCGCAATTAGGTGACCAATCAAATATTATATAACAACTTGCGTACTTTATAAAATTTATAAATATTACCCACAACTATAATATTATATCAAATTCACTCCATAATATTCAAAAATGATATTTATAGAAAATTCATCTTTATTCATAAAAGTTGGGGTCTTACAACCTCCCCTTCTTATGAAATTTCGCCCTCAAAATTAGGGTACGTACCTGGTATGTCGAAGAGGTAAGGATACCTTGATTTCATTTCAGATTCTAACTCCCAGGTCATTTCCTCAACATCGTGGCTTCTCCACAAAACTTTAACTTGAGGTATAACCTTGGAGCGTAAAATATGCTTCTTCTTATCCAAGATTTTAACAGGAATCTCTTCATACGTTAAATCTTCCGCTATTTCATCCGGTTCTAACTCAATAATATGGTTCGGGTCTTTCACATATTTACGTAACATAGATATGTGAAAAACTTTATGAACACGAGACATACTTGGCGGTAAGGTGAGTCTATAGGCCACAGTTCCTACTCGTTCGAGGATTAAAAATGGGCCAATGAATCGAAGATTGAGCTTTCTTATCTTTCCAAATCTCGTAACTCCTTTCCATGGAGCAACATGTAACAACACATGGTATCCAAGATTGAATTCTACATCCTTTCGATGAAGATCATCATAACTCTTTTGTCGATCTTGTGAGGTTTTTATACATTATCGGATCGTTTGAATCTTTTCCGTAGTCATACGTTCCAACTCCGGTCCCAACAACGTTGCTTCACCCACCTCATCCCAGTATACTGGAGAACGACACTTTCTTCCATACAACGCCTCGAATTAAGCCATGCTAATACTTGCTCGATAACTGTTGTTATAGGAAAACTCCACCAATGGTAAGAACTTGTCCTAACTTCCCTTGAAGTTAAGGACATTAGTCTTAATAGATCTTCAAGAGTTTGAATAGTCCTCTCCAATTGCCCGTCCGTTTGAGGATGATAAGCCGAACTAAATCGTAAATTCGTGCCCATAGCTTTTTGCAAACTAACCCAAAATCTTGAAGTGAATCTTAGGTCTCGATCAGAAACTGTGGATACTGGCATACCATGCAATCTTACAATCTCGTTTATGTACAAACGAGCTAGACGTTCAAGTGTATAAGTTTCTCATATAGGTAAGAAATGAGCCGACTTAGTCAATCTATCAACAATAACCCAAATCGCATCTATGCCTTGAGAAACCTTGGGAAGACCAATAACGAAATCCATGGTAATGTGCTCCCACTTCCATTATGAAATTTCAAGTGGTTGCAATGGACCTTTTGGTACTTGATGCTCCGCCTTGACTCGTTGACAAGTTAAACACCTTGAGATAAACTCCGCTATCTCTCTCTTCATATTGCTCCACCAAAATGTATGTCGAAGATCATGATACATTTTGGTACTCCCAGGATGGATTGTAAACGGTGTGTTGTGCGCCTCCATCATGATTTTATACTTTAAATCAGGGTTGTTAGGAACACAAAGTCTGGAGTTGACTCGAAGTATTCCTTCTTCATCGATTCTTGCTTCCGGCATAGCACCTTCTTACACTTTCTTCCTCATACGCATCAGCTCCAGGTCTGTAGCTTGAGCAGCTTTAACTTTATCGATTAAAGTCGGTTCTACTCGTATATTTGTTATCATCACATGGGTCCCTGGAGTCTTTAACTCTATCTCCATCCTTTGCAAGTCATATAAAATGGGCCTTTACTTTGACAATATCGCACTCGTACCCGCATATGATCTTCTACTCAATGTGTCAGCTACTACGTTCGCTTTACCAGAATGGTATTGAATGGTATGATCATAATCTTTCAACAGTTCAAGCCAACGTCGTTGCCGCATGTTGAGTTCCTTTTGGGTGAAGAAATATTTGAGGTTTTTATGATCCGTAAAGATCTCCACTTTCTCTCCATACAAGTAATGCCTCCAAATTTTAAGTGCGAAGACAACAGCTGCCAACTCTAAATCATGAGTAGGATAATTCATCTCATATTCTTTAAGTTGTCGAGAGGTATAGGCTATGACTTTCCCATGTTGCATGAGAACACATCTTAACCCTTTTCCTGAAGCATCACTGTAGATGACAAATCCCTCCGAGCCAGATGGTATTGTCAGAACAGGTGCAGAAATGAGTCTCCTCTTGAGTTCTTGAAAACTCTTCTCACATTCCACGCTCCAACCGAATTTTGTATCTTTCTGAGTCAGCTGAGTTAATGGAGTAGCGATTCGAGAAAACCCTTCTACGAATCTCTGATAATAACCAGCTAAGCCGAAAAAGCTACGTACTTTGGTCACTGATTTAGGTTGCTCTCAGCTTTGAATAGCTTCAACCTTTGTCGGGTCAACAGATATTCCCTGACTTGATACTACGTGCCCAAGGAATGCTACTTCCTCAAGCCAGAACTCGCATTTCTTCAACTTGGCATAAAGCTTGTTTTCACGAAGCTTTTGGAGTATCAGCCTCAAGTGTTGCTCATGATCTTCACGGCTTTTGGAATATATGAGGATGTCATCAATAAAGACGACAACAAAGTGATCCAAATATTCCTTGAATACTCATTTCATCATATCCGTAAAGGCAGCAGGAGCATTAGTCAATCCAAAAGATATGACTAGGAATTCATAATGCCCGTACCGAGTTCTGAAAGCCGTCTTTGGAATGTCATCGATTCTAATCTTTAACTGATGATATCCGGAACGAAGATCGATCTTTGAAAAGAATTTGGCGCCTTGCAACTGGTCAAACAGGTCATCAATACGTGGCAATGGGTACCTATTCTTGATGGTGACATGATTCAACTCCAGATAATCAATACAAAGTCGCATACTCCCATCTTTCTTCTTTACGAATAGAACAGGAGCACCCCAAGGAGACGTACTAGGACGAATAAAACTGATGTCTAATAATTCCTGCAATTGGGTCTTTAACTTCTGAAGTTCAATAGGAGCCATTCGATATGGGGTTTTGGAAATGGGTTTTGTACCAGGTTCAAGGTCGATACAAAATTCAATTTCTCGCTCTGGGGGTAGGCCAGGAAG
This sequence comes from Panax notoginseng, assembly GCA_016801055.1. Lineage (NCBI taxonomy): Eukaryota > Viridiplantae > Streptophyta > Magnoliopsida > Apiales > Araliaceae > Panax > Panax notoginseng. The sequence goes on along the minus strand of CM029017.1, from coordinate 213,634,812 downwards.
TTCTTCAGGGAATACGTCAGGAAATTTGTTAACAATAGAAATATCATTCAAAACTGACGTATTTTTGTTTCAATCTGTGACATGAGCTAAGAAAACTTGACATCCGTTTTTCAATAAACGAATAGGTTTATGGCCTGAGATGACAGTGATTGATTTTAATGGTTGTGTTGCTTGAATTCGCATAATAGGTTGGTTAAGAATATGAAAGCTAACAACCTTACGAAAACAATCAATTTTTGCATGATGAGTAGTTAACCAATCAATCCCTAGAATTACGTCAAATGCAAGTACTTTCAATGAAATAAGATCGACAGGTAATGTAAAGGTACCGATTTGAACAAAACAAGACTTATAAACAATGGATGTAATGAAGGTTTTTCCCAATAGAGTTTCAACAGATAAGTCAAAGTCTAATTTCTCCGAAGTCAAATTTAAACATTGAGCGCAAGTAGGAGAAATAAAAGAATGGGTAGAACCGGTATCAAATAAAGTATAGACTTTGTTAGAGTTTATGATAAGCTTACCCGTGATGACCTCGTTCGGGTTCCTTGCTTTCTGGGAGGTCACGTCAAACGCTCTCCCTTAAACTACCGATTTTGACTTTTCTGAGACAGCCTTTGGTGCCTCCATCCCAGCTGAACTTATCTTTGGTGCACGACAAAATCGGGCTAGGTGACATTCTCTTCCACAATTATAACACGCTTTGGACTGCATCGCGCAGTTTGGACTGATGTGTCCCTCCCCTCCGCATTTGAAGCATATGATAGGTGGTCGTTCTCCTTCCTTAACAACGGGTGCTGGTGCTGACGTCTTTCCATCATTGTTGAATCTTCTCTTCTTGAAATATCCACTCTTATTGTCTTGGTCATGATTACCACCGAAGTGGTTACCATTTCTGGCATGTTGATTCCCTACACGTTTGTTGTCACCGCTTCGATGACTGCTACCACTGGTATTATCATTTTGCTGACTGCTTTCTCTTGATTGAGTTGACTTATTATCACGCTCCAATAACTGAGCCCTATTTACAACATCTGAATACAAACACAGTTTATAAGAAATTAGATATTGATGTATCACGGGTTTCAAACCTCTTAGAAACATCCATGTCATTCTCTCCTCATTATCAACTAAGTGGGACGCAAACCGGGACAACTCAGCAAACTTGGCTTCGTACTGTGACACGGTCATGTTGTTGTTTACATGAGGATTGTTGCCTTCCTGATGTACATTATCCTGATTGTTGATATATGGAGACTCAACTGTCTCCTGTGCTCCATTGCTATTCTCAACATTCTCAGATGTCATTTTCAAATACTGCCACAAAACAAGGGTTAATTGACATGTCATATATTATCCATATACTCTGACCGACCAATTAAATACCAAATAAACTTAGGTAGGTCATACTAGCGAAGGAATTCCCCGTCTCTCCCCTCCTAGTTCTTGTCTCACATCTCAGCCAGTGATCATAACCTTAAGCTCTGATACCAACTGTGATGCCCCCAAAATAGGTATACATCACCCATCTTGAGTCGCCAAATACATGGTACAAAATTCAAATACAACTTAATAATACAACTGTCGTATAAAATACGACAAAATATAAACTGAGAGTTTTAATACGAATATTGTCTTCTAGATAGTATTCAACTCAAAAGGAGTCTTCAATACATTTATTATCACACTATTTCATAGAATAGTGAGGACTACTAATGCTATCATCTGGACCGTTACTCCGTTTCCCGACTAGTCCTGGCTACGTTCTCATTTCCTGAAGAGAACAATGAAAGCAAAAGGGTGAGCTCAACTAGCCCAGTAAGAAATATTATGACTAAGATAATGCAGAATAATTTATCGTTAGCCTTCAACCGTGTTAAACTGATAAAATATAACAACCATCAAGTTTAACTACAGCGGAACAAGCAATCCATTAAAAGAGTCAAGTAGAGAATAAAATCTACTATCTTCTATGATTTAAAAGGTTTTTCACTATTTTTATCGCTGAGACTCAGCTTAATAAATAATCCACATCATCCTTGCACTACGGCCAAGGATATTCATTAGTATCACGACCACAAATTATTCATGCACTACGGGCCAAGGATATTCGTGTATTCATCAATGGTCATGATCATGCCAACAACTGTCCATCAATGCACTACGAGCCAATGAGGACTTTTACCACATCATTTATAATATTACGGTCATGATTATACCGAATAATCCCTAGTCATAATCATACCAAGTTCATCTATGCACTACAGGCCACAGATGACTTTCAACATAATATAAACATGAGGATGATGACAATGATATAAGAATTCAATAAAACAAGTTCAAGGATAAATTTTTAAAGATTTATAATTTAATTTATCCAGAAATCAATAACGTCTAAATTGTCAACATGATACTGTTTTGTGGAGTAAAATTCAAGAATAATATTGTACCAAAAATAATTTGGACCGAAAACGAATCAATTTTTATCATGAATAGTACCCCGGGTGAATAGTACTCGAGTGAATAGTATCCCGTGAATAGTACTTCGGGGATAGTAACCCCGTGAATAGTACTCCGGCATGAAAAAGTTAAAACTTATCAAGAATGCTCAGAATAATATTTTCATGAAAAGATATTGGATGAAGCACAAAATATCAAGGATATTCTACTAATTTTATGGAGTATAGAAGCCAAAATTTTAACAAACGAGTATAGAATTCGAAATCTGAAACGAAATAATATTACTTCATACTACAGAGCATGGAAGAAAATATTATTTCAAGCGAATATTGCACAAAAATAGCATCCCTTACCTTGAAAAGAAGAGTATTCCAACTGATATATAGGGGATATTCTTGAAGAAAACTTTCACTATTTTTTACGCTCAAAGCATTCTGTGAGACCCTAAATTGTATGAAATAAAAGTATTCAATTTTCTTATAATTATTCTATTTTGGTAAATGGTTAAATTGATAAAAGGTTAAAGTTAAGGGTTATATGTGAAAAAAAAATTCAAAGTAGACAAGTTGTCATAAAATACCCGGTTACTATTCACTCTAGTATTGTTCACTCGAGTATTAGGGACACTTTTTGGGTCGGAGTACTATTCACGAGTTACTATTCACGAGTTACTATTCATGAGTTACTACTCACGAGTTACTATTCATGAGTTACTATTCACGAGTTACTATTCACGGGAAATATTATTTTTGTTGGGGAATATTCGTACGACGGCACAATTATTGGTGGACCCCACAACAGAATTATTGTCGGATTGAGAAAACGACAAAAATATTTTATTAAAAATAACGACGGAAGTTTTACCGTTGATACTGTTGAACTACTCGGTAGTAAAAGTACAATAATACGTGTGGTTGCATAGTAGCACACGATATTGATTATTAATGCTTATGTGAGAAGTCACTCAGTTTAATTCAATTATTGTCAATTAATAATATGAATTATTTAGCGATAATGAATTTTGTTTTATTCGTATTATTAACGTAATAAAACAGAAACATCTTTCTATATAAAACAGAATATTTTATTAAAGTTATTCTATAAATAGAATATAGTTTATTTTATTTAAAAGATTTTTCTTTAAATATGGACCGTCAGATTAAAGTAAATCAATCTGGACCGTTCATGGATTAGTTACTATGCATTCCATTTTCCTATAAATAGAAGCTCATTCCTTCATTATTTCTTACGAATTCACTGAAACTCCAGAGAGAGAAATTATAGAGAAGCTATAAAAAAGTATTCTGCTCCTTCCCTACTCTTATATCCAGTTTCTTTTACGGTAAGGGGTGTTATTCTTTCTTATTCATGAAGAGAACTGTTGTTATTCTATTTCTTATTATTCTGTTGGAATAACCTGTATACGAGGTCTACCCTATACTTGGTGACATTCTTCTACTATTCTGTCTTTATTATTATTATGTTGGAACATCCTGTCTATGTGTTTTACACCGGACCTGGTTCCGTCTTTATTATTATTTTGTTGGAACATCCTGTCTGTGTGTTTTACACCGGACCTGGTTCCATTATTTATTATTCTGTCAGAATATCCTGTCTGTGTGTTTTACACCGGACCTGGTTCCGTCTTTATTATTATTCTGTTGGAATATCCTGTCTGTGCGTTTTACGCCGGACCTGGTTCCGTTATTTATTATTCTGTTGGAATAACCTGCCTGTGCGGTCTATCGCATGCATGGTGATTTCTTTTGTTATTCCATTCGTTATTATACTCAGTTGGTTAAAATTTTGACTTCTATACTTCATGAAATTAGTGAAATATCCTTGATATTTGCGCTTCATCTAGTATTTTTCATGGAAATATTCTTCTGAGTATTCTTTAATTTTATTCTACAAAGAAGTATCATGTTGACAATTTAGACGTTATTGGTTCCTGGACAAATTAATTCTTGAACTTGTTTAATTGAATTCTTATATCATTATCATCATCCTCATGTTTATATTTATTGAAAGTCATCTGTGGCCTGTAGTGCATAGATGGACTTGGTATGATTATGATCAGGGATTATTCGGTATAATCATGACCGTAATGTTACAAATGATGTGAAAATTAAAAGTCCTCATTGGCCCGTAGTGCATTGATGGACAGTTTTTGGTATGATTATGGCTATGGATTCTCTTTGGCCGTAGTGCAAAGATGAATTGTTTTATGGCATGATCAGGACCGTTGATAAAAAAACACGATTATCTTTGGCCTGTAGTGCATGGATAATTTGTGGTTGTGATACTAATGAAAAAGTCCTCATTGGCCCGTAGTGCATTGATGGACAGTTTTTGGTATGATTATGGCTATGGATTATCTTCGGCCAAGGGTGCAAAGATGAATTATTTTATAGCATGATCAAGACCGTTGATGAAAACACGATTATCTTTGGCACGTAGTGCATGGATAATTTGTGGTCGTGATACTAAAGAATATCCTTGGCCTGTAGTGCAGAGATGATTCGATGATGTGGATTAATTATTGAGCTGAGTCCCAGCAATGAAATATTAATTCATGGATGTGATATTAACGAATATCATTGGCCGTAGTGCAGGGATGATTCGATGACGTGGATTAATTATTGAGCTGAGTGTCAGCAATGAAATAGTAATTCATGGATGTGATAATAATGAATATCTTCGACCGTAGTGCAAAGATGATTTAATTAGTATGATTATGAGCAAAAATTGTGATTTGGTATAGCTATGATTTTTGATGTTTCAGATGATGATAGGTGATGAAAATTATCTTCATTCTGGGTGTGAAAAGGAATTCAGAATCACAATTTTGATTATGAGTTATTCATATGATTGTGGACAGTAATTGTTGATTGATGTTACAGAGATAAAATATTATTGGTGGACTTTTAACATGGAGAAGATAATAGACCTGATGGTCTATTTGACTCTTTTAATAGATTGCTCGTTCCGCTGCAACTATGGTTGAAAAGTTTTATCATCTACTATATGTTCTAAATCTCTGATTTAATATTGATGAAAGCTATTGATAATTTAATTATCTTTAGTCATGATATTCTTTACTGGGCTAGTTGTGCTCACCCTTTTTGCTTCACAATTCTTTTCAGGTAATAAGATTGTTGCCGTAAGAGTGTTGCTGAGTCGAGCGGGGATAACAGGGAAATAGAACAGTGGTCTCTAGCTGTGGAGGTTCTCCCTAAACAGTATAAAAAAGTGTGTTGTATTCTATACAACATTTAGTAGTTATATTTGGTGAATCAAATAGGGTGAGGTGAACCCAACTTTGGAAGGGTGTTTTGCCACTATCATACAAGATATCTAATGACATACCACCTCATGTTATTATAAGAAAAGGTTGTGCGCATCCACTTGCTGAGTATATCTATGGGCACTACCTATATGATCTTGGAGTTTATTTGAATTATAATACACACGTGGAGACAGTGGAGATAGTTATATATCAAGAGAAGACTCACCATTGGAAAGAAGATGATAGTAATCTTCTCGTTTTTTTTTGGGGTCTATTGGGTCAACCAAGGATAATTCTGTGGCTATATGATATCTATTATAACCTAGATGCATGGCCTCCCATGTACGAATGTTTTCTTGAGCACTTCCCAAAGATTTTAATTTCTAAAACAATTTTTGACTATACTTTTATGTAAAGTATCATTGTAAGGTTGTGGTCGAGGTACCATGAGAGTTACATATATTTGTATTAAAACTCATAGTTAACTGTGGTCGTATTCTATACGACAGCTCAACAGTTGTATAAATGAAGTTGTATTTGAATTTTGTACCAAGTATCTGACGACTCAGAATGGGTGATGTATACCTAATTTTGGGGGCGTCACACTTTCTAAAACTCTAAAGAAATACGCTCAAGATTATAGAAGAAGAATTCTCTTATTCTGGTGTGATTTTCAATTCTAACTTAAGTGTCTATTTATAGGAAAATGCTAGAACGCCATAGGAGACTAAATAATAAAATAATATTATTATTTATACAAAATTTCTACGCATGCCAATGACCAAGACCAGCATGCCATTTTTGAAAAATATAGCAGCCCGCATGTTTTCAAAAATAAAAGTGGATCCTACCCAATTTTAATAAAAATTATTTTATTTTTCGAACTTCAAAAATTCATAATAAATAGCCCTTTTATCAGAAAAATTCGAATCTCATGTCTAATCCATAGGAAATTTAATTCTCTACAACTTTGTAAGTTTAAGTTTTTCCAAATTCCAAACAGAAAATATCCGAAATCCACAAACGGATGATTTTCAATACCTCATAAAATTCATAACAAATCATACGTTAATTTTTAACGGTTCAAAATTTGTGGACATATACTCAACTTATATATGTATAATATATCCAAACATCATAACGATTCAACGATCGGATTAAAATTATAACTCACGCAATAGAGCTTTAAGAACACTGATTTGATTTTTAATACCTCCATTTCGACAAAAATACTGACAAAGCAACTCAACATTAATTCCTTCATTTATAACCACATAAAAAATAAATATTTTCTTAACCATCATTTATGTCCACATAAAATAAATATTTTCTTCTCATATAAATCAGTAATTAATTATTCACAAATAATATTACAGAATCACAATAATGACAATCAGGCCGTTCCCAGGAAAGAATGGGCTTTTCGATAAGGATTTCTCCTTGTTGACGCGCAATTAGGTGACCAAACCTCTCCTTGACAGAACTTTCTAGACATTGCCAATAATGTTATCTAATAATATTATTCAAATAATATGAATTATTGATTTGATAATGGGAAATACTGTACAGTGACAATTATTGAAACAACAATAATATAAAGTATCAACGTAGCAATTATTGAACCAATAAAATAAAATATTGAATAGTAGTTACTGTAACAATTATTGAGTTGTGTCTTCTTATGTAAGAATTAATAATTCAAAAATACTGTGCAATACCGTGTGCTACTGTGCAACAACGCGTATTACTGTATTTTAACCACCAGGTATTCCAACAGTTAACGGTAAAACTTTCGCCGTTATTTAATAAAAAGATATTTTTGTCGTTTTCTCAATCCGACAATAATTTCGTTGTGGGGTCCACCAATGATTGTGTCGTTGTACGAATATTCTCTGTTAAAACGAATATTCCCCGACCAATCGAATATTATATAACAACTTGCGTACTTTGTAAAATTTATAAATATTACCCACAACTATAATATTATATCAAATTCACTCCATAATATTCAAAAATGATATTTGTAGAAAATTCATCTTTATTCATAAAAGTTGGGGTCTTAAACTTATTCCCTTGAACGTCTTGCTCGTATGTACGTGAATGAGATTGTGAGATTGCATGGTATGCCAGTATTCATAGTTTCGAATCGTGACCCAAGATTCACTTCACGATTTTAGGTTAGCTTGCAGAAAGCTATGGGCACGAATTTACGATTTAGTCCGGCATACCATCCTCAAACAGACGGGCAATCAGAAAGGACTATTCAAACTCTTAAAGATCTATTAAGACTCTGTGTCCTAGATTTCAAAGGGAGTTGGGATAAGTACCTAGTATTTGTGGAATTCTCCTACAACAACAATTATCAGGCAAGTATAAGTGTGGCTCCATTCGAAGCATTAAATGAACGAAAGTGTCGCTCTCTAGTATGTTAGGATGAGGTGGGAGAAGCAACGTTGTTGGGACCAGAGTTGGTACGCATGACTACAGAGAAGATCCAAATAATTCAACAACGTATACAAACGGCACATGATCGACAAAAGAGTTATGCGGATCTTCATCGAAATGACATGAAATTTAATATTAGGGATCATGTATTGTTACGTATTGCTCCATGGAAGAGGGTTACAAGATTTGGAAAGAGAGAAAAGCTCAATCCAAGATTTGTTGGTCCATTTGAGATTCTTGACTGAATAGGAAATGTGGCCTATAAACTCGCATTACCTCTAAGCATGTCTCGTGTTCATAATATTTTTCACATATCTATGCTTCGTAATTATGTGAAAGACCCAAACCACATTATTGAGTTAGAACCAGACGAGATAGCTGAAAATTTAACATACGAAGAGGTACCTGTTAAGATCTTGGATAGCAAGGAGCATGTCCTACGCACAAAGGTTATATCACAAGTTAAGGTATTGTGGAGGAACCATACTATTGAAGAAATGACCTAGGAGTTAAAATCAGAAATGAAAGCGAGGTATCCTCACCTTTTCGAAACACCAGGTATGTACGTCAATTTCGAGGACGAAATTTCATAAGGAGGGGAGATTATAAGTCCCCAACTTTTTATAAATAAAATCGAATTTCCTCTAATTATTATTTTTGAATAATAAGGTGTTAATTTGATATAATACTTTGGTTATAGGTGAAATGTGCAAAATTTACAAAATAAGCAAGTGGTTATAAAATATTCATTGTTATCGAGGAATATTCGTTTGGTCGTGGAATATTCTTATTGTCGGAGAATATTCGTACGATGACGCAGCCATTTGTGGGCCCCATAACGAAAAACGGTCGGATGAAGAAAATGACATGTTTGAGTTTTTACAAATAGCGGCGTAGTTGCTACCGTTAACACTGTTGGAATATCCGGTGGTTAAAGTACAGACGCGTGGTTGCACAGTAGCACACGGTATTACATAGTATTGTTAAATTATTAATGTTTACGTGAGAAGTCACTCAGTTATACTCAATTATTGCTACAGTAATTGCTGTATAGTATATCTCATATTATTGATTCAATTATTGTCACAGTATCATCTGCATAATATTTTATATTGTTAAATCAATAATTGAGATGACAAAGTTATTCATATTATTATTTATAATATTGACAATGTCTATAAAGTTCTGTCGAGGGGAGGTTTGGTCACCTAATTGTGCGCCAATAGAGAGAAATCTTTATTAGAAAGCCCCCTCTTTCCTGAGAATGATCTGGTTGTTAAATATTGTGAGTTATAATATTAACGATGAATAAGTTCGTGTTGATTAAAGATGAAATTAATATTTCCATTATGTTAGGATTATTAGTGTTAGTGGAAATCGACATTTATTTCGATAATAATTAATTTTTGGAGGTTATATTGATCAAATGAGCAATTAATTATTATTGATTCACATGCCTGTACTATTAAGGGAGGTGGTGCAAGATTGTTAATACTCGAAGGAAATAATGGTAATATGTGGCATTTTATAAGTGGAAGCCTAGTTTATCATCTAAGAGTCACTTTCGCGAATAGTAACTTGTCTCTTCGGTTTTTCAAGAGTTACTTGTCTCTTCGGTTTTCCAAGAGTTACTTTTCTATTCGGTTTTCCAAGAGTTACTCGTCTCTTCGATTTTTCAAGAGTTATTTGCCCTTTCGCAAATAGTAGATGTCTCTTCAATATTACCAGGAGTTATTTTGACCCTTCGTTAAGACCAAGAGCCATTTTTAATTCTTCTATAAATAGAAGCTTATTCCTTCATTATTTTCTCACCAATTCACAAAACTATATAGAGAGAAAGTATAGAGAGAATAAGAGAGAAAGAAGAGAAGTATTCTGCTACTATCCTACTTCAGCATTCAATCTTCTACTAAGGTAAAGGGTATTATTTCTTTCGTATTCATGAAGAGAGTTATTTGCTTTCAATACTCGTAAGAAATATTATTTTCTTTCATACTCCATATTATGAAAGTGATATTATTTTATTTCGTATTCCTAAATTTAAACTTACTATGGTAAGTATTACTTTTATAATTCCTGAAATGATTAGAAATTTTATAAGTTTTGCGCTTCATCTAATATCATTTTACGGGAATATTTGTCTAAACTTTCTTGATAAATTTTCATATTTTCATGTCGGAACTATTCACGAGTACTATTCAAGAAGTATGATTTTTCTTATGAAATTTATACCTTTTCGTGTTGGGGCTATTATTTACGTATACGACACTATTCACGAATACGACACTATTCACAGAAAAATTAAATTTTCTTTTCCTTGTCTAAGTTGTCTATTATGGTTACTATCTTTGATTGTATCCATGTTTTGATCTTTATTTTTGAATTCTGCTCCACAATTGATTATTATGGAGTATTTTTGAACTTGGATAAACTGTAGTACGAATCCCTAATATTTATCCTTTTATCTCACTGGATTCGTTTTCATTAAGATATTTTTCATCACCCTCAGTCCTAAATGATGATATTACTAAATATCTTTGGCCTGTAGTGCAAAAATGAATGATTAACTGATGAATATCTTTGGCCCGCAGTGCAAAAATGAATAGGTGTTGAGATGAACATGACCAACTGGGGATACAAATGAATATCTTTGGCCTGTAGTGCAAAGATAAATATTTGATTCAAGATGTATATTGATTGATGTTACAGGGATAAAATATTGATGGCGGACTTTTAAATCTTAGAAGATAGTAGAATTCATTCTCTACTTGACTCTTCTAATGGATTGTTGTTTCCGCTGCAGTTGTTGATCTAAAACTTGTTGTCTATTATATTTTATCAAATTTTTCCCTGTTGAAGACTAATGATAATTTATTGTATATTATCTTAGTTATAATATTCTTTATCGGGCTAGTTGAGCTCACCCTTTTTCTTTTTGTTCCATTTTTCTTCTCAGAAAGCGAGAATATCGCAAAAACTAGTCGGGATATGGAGTGATGTTTCTAGTCAGTTGTGTTAGCAGTTCTCACTATTTTTTAAAATAGTGTGATAATAATTGTAATGAGGACTCATTTTGAGTTTGAATACTGTCTATTAAACAATATTTGTATTTAAACTCACAGTATATGTGTTGCTGTATTTTGCACGACGATTGTATTAATGAAGTTATATTTGTTTTTGTACCATGTATTTGACGACTCAGAATAGGTGATGTATACCACAAATCTTTTATCTTTAATAAACATATTTCTAATCTATTAACAATTATTCATTATTAATATTATAACTCACAATATTTAACAACTAGATCATTCTCAGGAAAAAGGGGGCTTTTCGATAAGAATTTCTCCTTATTGGCGCACAATTAGGTGACCAAACCTCTCCTCGACAGAACTTTCTAGACATCGTCAATATTGCAAATAATAATATGAATAACTTTGTCGTCTCAATTATTGATTTAATAATATAAAATATTATGCAGATGATACTGTGACAATAATTGAATCAAATAACGTGAGATATTATCCAGCAATTACTGTAGCAATAATTGAGTATAACTGAGTGACTTCTTACGTAAGCATCAATAATCAATACCGTGTGCTACTATGCAACAACACATATTACTGTATTTTTACCACCGGGTATCTCGACAGTTTAACGGTAAAACTTTCGCCGTTATGTTTATAAAAAATATTTCTGTCGTTTTCTAACTGCGACAATACTTCTGTTGTGGTATCCACCAATGATTGTGCCGTCGTACGAATATTCCCTGTTAAAACGAATATTTCCCGACCAATCGAATATTCCCTGACACAACCAATATCAACTTGCTTACTTTGTAAAATTTTTAAATATCACCCTTAACTTTAACCTTTTATCAATTTAACCATTCATTAAATAGAATAACAATTATAAGAAAATTGGATACTTTCATTTCATATAATTCGGGGTTTTACAATATTATTACCAATAATAACATATTTTTAACTTATTTATACATCAAAAATAATAATATTTACTGATTTTATATATACCCTCACCCCCACCCCACCCCACCCCCACACCCACACCCACACCCACACCCACACCCACACCCACACCCACACCCATACCCACACCAACCTTCACCCTCACCTTCAAAAAAATAATATTTACTGATTATATATACACTCCCACTCCACTCCACCCCCACCTCGCCTCGGCCAACCTGAGCACCCTCCACCACCACAAAAAAAAATATAATATTTAGTGATTATGTATACATTCCCATCCCAATTTTTTTTTACTAATTATGTATGTAACCCAACCCCGCCCAACGCCCAACCCCTAAACCCTAACCCCCAAACCCCAAAAATGATATTTACTTATTATGTATACACCCACCCCATCCAACCCTTAGCCCCGACTCCCACCCTCACCCCACCCCCACCCTATCCACCCCACCCCACCCCACCCCCACCCCCACCCCCACCCCCACCTCCACCTCCCAACCTCCCACCTAAAAAAAATAATTTTTACTTATTATGTATACACCCCTCACCCTCACCCCCACCCCCACCCCCACCCCCACCCCCACCCTTACTCTTACCCTTCTCAAAAAAAAAATATTCAGTGATTATATATGCACCTCACCACCCACCCTGTCCACCCCCCTCCCCCCCACCAAAAAAAAAATATATTTAGTCTTGTACTAGTAAATTTTAAGTTGTGAGTAATAATAACAGAAATTGTAAGATATTATGGTCATTTTAAAAAAAAGTTGAGGTTAATTTTGTCTAGTAATTCTTAATCCCAAATGATGGGGGTTATAATACCAAATATAACATAGTATTAAATAATCCCATACCTTAAACTATTTTATAATCGCAGGACTAATAGTTCTAAGTTTAAATTAAAAATCAAATAATACAATTAAAATTAATCGTCTGAAGTGTTTGTATCTCTCACCTTCCCGTCCTTCTTAACTAAATATTAGTTTAAATTAAATTTAAAATATTTTAAATTAACTTACAAAAATAAAAATTAATCAACAAAAAAAAATAGAAGCCCAAAATGCCATAACAAATAATGATAATCAGCAAGACACTTGAAAGATAAACGCCGTCGTTCAACTCACTTTTGTTTTTTTCTTTCTAGTTAAACCCTCGAAAAGAATACGCAGACAAAAGGGCTTATATAACGATCGGGTGAGCTAGCGAGAGATAAAGAGAGATTAGGGTTTTAAAACTTGGGGATTCATTCAGAAAAATGGAAGCAATTACAGAGGGAGTAACCAACATCAACATCGCGGATTCTCAAAAGAAGAGCAATCGAATTCAGGTCTCAAATACCAAAAAATCTCTCTTCTTCTATGTTAACCTCGCTAAGGTATATCCCTATTCTCTCTCTATATATGTATGTGTTTGTATGCGTTATACTTTACAAATTTTCTATTTGTTTACTGATTGAGAATTTGGGGGATATATAGGAAAAATTGCAATATGATATATATAGTTGGATCTGATTGGTTATCAGCTTTTGTCTTAATTTTTTTTTTGATCTGTTCCTGGTCTTGGGTTTCAGTTATGGAAAAGTAGAAAAAAACTAACTTTTTGCATCTGAGATGCACTGAAATATGGAGTATATTTTAGGGGCTGTTTAGACTCTTTGGGGGTTCAGTTCTGATCTGAAAACAGTAACTTGGATGCGTGAGTGTGTATGTTTGTACACATTTTGAGATTGGGACATTTTCATGTACATTCCCTAAATCAGAGAACAGAAAATACTGTCCAGTGCCAACGCATATGTATTATAAGTTTTCTTTAAATAAAAGGTATAACCGAGTTAGAAATGCTATGCAAACAGGCTTAGATACATGCTTTCTGTTTTCGTCTTTAAGAAAATGTGAAAAATATAAATATAATCTTAAATCTGGATACTGTTTCTGTTTCCTTTACTATTTTTTTATTTAATCTCATAAGTTTCATCTTAAACAATGATTAATGAATGTGAAACGGCTGTCATACATTCTCAAGTTAATTAGAGCAGAATCCAATGCAGTTGTAGGGCAGTGATGTACCCACAGAAGGTCCAGTGACTGCAAGTGCAGTCACTAACTTTTTTTCCCTCTCTATACTATGGGTAATTTAGATAGCTATGGGCTTGCGGATTGGGCTTTGATGCTTTTGTCATGTTGGAGCAGGACCAGTAGGCCACCAAGGAGTACCAGGTGGCAGGTGTTGGTCTTATATGTTGTGTAATTAGGTTTTATACATTCCCTCTATTTCATATGGTAAGATTATTGACTTTTTGAAGTTAAGTTAAGACATATTTTTAAACTTAAACTTAAGATATATTCTTTTAATTAATCAATGCAATGATGAATATTATAAATTATTTAAAAAGTAATATTCATTGTATTTTTTAATTAATCATCTCAACTCTAAATTTAAAATTGTCTTAATTTAACTTTCAAAAATGGATTATAGTCTTATAATTTGAAATGGAGAGAGTAATATATAGTATGGCAACTACTAATTAGAAGGAATTAAACTTAAGGTACTATTCATGATTCGTCTTTGTTGTGACCATCGTCGCTTTTCGGGAGACATTTTTTTTTGAAGTAAATTGCCAACTTTTAAAACTAAAAAACTTATTTATTTTAGTTAGTATAATCATAATTATTATAAACTATATAAGAAATACTACTTACTATAAAATTTGTAATTCTTGAAACTTACTGATTAACTTCAAATTTTAATTTTAAAATTTTGCGATTTAAGTTTAGAAGATGTGCTAAAATCCTAGATTTAGTCCTCAAATATGAACTACACATGCTTGAAGTTAGGTTATTTACAGAATATCTTCTCATAATTGGGTCGATCAAGTTAGACAAATTTACAAATTTATATGACTTGTGTAGGTTTTGATGGCCATATTAAGTTTAAATTTTATTTAGTTTATTTTTACTATAATTGTGACCCCACTCGCTAAAAATTCTGGGTCTGTCACTGTAATGTAAGGTGTAAATGTTATTTAGTTATATACTTTTTTGTTGTCAGTTCTCTCCCTTGTGCTATATTTGAAACTAGCACTACACCCCGTGCAAAGCTAGGGGTCTTATTTGTTTCTTTAATAATTCTTTTTAGTATAAAGTTTCTTTAATAGTTTATTTAATAATTGGTTAATATATTATATTTGTTCTTATATTATAATATTGGTAACAATTTAGTATTATGTAAGACGATCTTCATAAGAAAATAGTTTCCTTTTAAATATATTATTTTGTTAATAGTAAAATTTTACTTATACTTGAAATATAATTATACTTGTATTTTAGTAATGGTAACAAATTCAAATTAGTTAAAATAATTTGTATGAAAAATTAACTTTAAAATTAGTATGACTCATAAAAGTTTAGAATGAAATTAGTAATGGTAACAAATTCAAATTAGTTAAATAATTTGTATGACAAAATTAACTTTGAAATTGGTAGGACTCATAAAAGTTTAGAATGAAATAAATTTTGTGATTAATAGTTTTTGTTATATACTATACAATTATAATAATTGTATTAATTAAAATTAAATAAATTCACATTAAATTGAAGTTTAATGTGCCGTCGTTTGACGTCAAAAGTCAAATTGTATCTTTAATTTTGGAATGGAGGGATTATGATTTTATATATTTGAATAAAAGAAATCAATTAATATTAATGTTGATTATTTTCTTATAAAACTATATTTCTAATTCTTGTTTCCTTATAAAATTATAATCTTAATTCCAATTTTTGATTTGAATTGGTAAATAATAAAAGTTGACTTAATGTAGAAAAAGTCCTAGGTCAAAACAAAAAAAGAAAAAGAAAAAAAAGGAGGATGAACCAAATTGTGTCTATTTATTTATAGTATAGATAGATAGATATATTTTAATAAAAATAATAAATTAATGTTATGTAAGATGATCTTATATTGATCGTTTTCTTATAAAACTATACTACTAATTCTTGTTCCTTTATAAAATTACTATACTAATTTCAGTTTTTGATTTGGATTGATAAATAATAAAGATCGACTTAATGTAGAAAAAATAAAAGGTCGAACCAAAAAACAGGAGGATGGAAAGGTTGAACAAAAAAAGAAAAAGAAAAGAGGACGAATGAAATTGCATATTTAATTATAGTATAGATAGATTGGTTGTCCGGAAATGGTTAGTAAACACATATTTTCTTGTAGAGAGTTTCAAATGAAAACTGAATACCTGAGATGACTAAACATATTTTTAAGTGGAAACCATTGGTAGCCAAATAGGTTTCAATATACATATATATATATATATATATATGTTTGTTTGTGTGTGTGTGTGTATTCTTGTTAAATATCTCTCTGTGTTTTACTTCGACTAAAGATAGTTTTTGAATTAAGATTGAACTTGTTATTTAGAAAAACAAGGTTAGTGGGATGTGTTTTTTCAGCTTTTGATTTTGGATATGAAAATCATTCAAGTTACCAAGATTACTCCTAATAAAGTTTAAGGCTTGATGTACAGGCTTGAAAATTTGCTATTTTAGGCTATATTTATGTGCATTTTTTTTATGTTTTTTGTCTTTGCAGAGGTTCATGCAACAATACAATGAAGTTGAACTTTCTGCACTTGGAATGGGTATTACCTCTAATCTCCCTTTCTTTTACAGCAGTTTACTTTCTGCTTTTTAAGGAGCATTAAATATCTGTATTCCTAATGCATCTGCTTACACGTAAAGCATATCATGGGTTTTTATTTGAAGGGAAACGTAGAAATGCAATTATTTCTTTGGCCAATTTCATGAATCTGGTGATAGTAAGATGCAGCCTCTGCACTGACCAAAAAAAGATAAAAATGCAGCCTCTATACCTGTGTTGTTATGCATTGCTTAGTTTTATGTGAATTAATGATACTTATTGACTTAAGTTGTTGCTTTTGCAACTTTTCAAGATAACTGTGTGATTATTAATTTGTGTTTTGAAAATTAGCAAGGATTAAATGGATAATTAGTTGATTTAATATGACTAATAATTGAATCGATGAGTGTAGAAATTTGATTTTTGAATATGCATAGGTTGCCTTTTCTAAAGCAACTATACACTGTTTGTGTGTGTGATGTGTGCTGAGAATGCAAGAAAGAGTTCTATGGTTTGTTTTATGCACATGGTCCTGTGGGACGGGATGTAGGTTTAGTGTAGATACCTGAAACAATGGCATTTTTTTTTCTTTCCTTCTTTTAACAAATAGTAATTAGGAATTTATAACATAAGGACAAAAATTTTGAGGAAGGGATCTTTAAATAGAAGTCATT
The DNA here is from genome assembly GCA_016801055.1 of Panax notoginseng. Lineage (NCBI taxonomy): Eukaryota > Viridiplantae > Streptophyta > Magnoliopsida > Apiales > Araliaceae > Panax > Panax notoginseng. Next base: position 213,617,305 of record CM029017.1, on the reverse strand, counting down.
TATAGATCAATTTCGTTAGCTATTTTTATCATCATCTTTAAAACTTTTCGAAGTTTATGTCTGTACAGGAAATGTTGAAAATTGGTTTTCTTTTTTACGGTTTGTGAAGGATTAAATCTTATGTTATGTCAATTACTGAAGTAATCTTTTGTTATGCGTCATCTACAGCTATTGCCACAGTGGTCACTATTGCTGAAATTCTGAAGAATAACGGATTTGCCGTTGAGAAGAGTAAGACTTGTGCTCCTCCAGTAAATATGTCTCTGGCTATATTAAATACAAAATCTAGTCTCTCTAGATATGTGTCTATATGTATATATGTATGTACCAAAATCCATGTAACACTTTAAGTCTTCCCATTTTTTTGTTTATCCATATTTATACTGATCTATATATTTTCCATGGTTGATATCTTGCAATTGGTAACTATGTACAGAGATCAGGACACTGACCGTTGACATGAGAGATGAACCAGGGGCACGACCCATCCCAAAAGCAAAGGTATTTACATGTGAATTAATTTTTAAAAGAAAATGAGATGTTATGATACTAAATGTGCAACAACATAAATTAGGACGACCTTTATGATCTGGTCTTCTCCATTAATTGAAATGATATGATGTTATTCATGCACAGTAGCATAAGATATCGCTTGCAAACTAATCATCTACGACCACGTGGTATATATACAATTTAGTGGACTCTACTTAATGAGCTACTCTCAATAGAAAATTAGACTGAATTTAGCCAAAAAAAAGACTGATACTGTTGCAATTTAAAATTGTGATCTGCTTTATATAACTGAATTTAAGTGATTAAATAGAGAAGAACAGGAAATAGTGAGAATAAGGAGAAAGATAGAGAAATTTAGAGAAAGAAAAGTAGGATAAAGAGGAAGTTAGAGAGAGAACTGTGTGTCCTGCAAACTTCTAGTACAAGTATTTAAAATAAAACTACTAATAACTGCTTATTAACTTCTAATAGCTGATCCTCATAATTATAGTAACTACTACTTAGAATTATAATAACTACTTCTGCCAGAAAATAACATGTACAAATATTATAATTATGACACACCCCTCCGCTCCAAATAATCCATGTCCTCATGGGTTTAAATAAAAATATGGAAAATAGTGAGTAAACTTTGCTATGATCATCTTCCAAGTAACCACTCCATCTGGGTCAAAATAGAAGGTTAAAAACTTGTTCATCCCATGACTCTAATGAAGACCACCTACAAAAACTTGAATTACAATACGCCTGCTTGCCTGGTTCTTCTTGTAATAGCCTGTTAACAAGAGAACTATCATAGGCTTTGTAAATGCTACATATTCCTCCTTGTATAAGATTAGCTTGTTCACTGGAGCAACAACTTCAGCACAACCCTTTTAATATTATTAGCCACCAAGGCACTAACATAAATCTCCATATCTTCTTTGTATTCCTCCCAATGAATTTTATTGTCCACTAGTTACTCATCATAGATGAAAGTACTATCATAATGGCATATGTCCAACTCTTCTTTGCTTTCCTCCAAATAATTTCCACCTTTTCTTCTAACAACATATCTTCCAACTCATCTGGATATTCATCAGAAACTGTCTGGTCTTTATACTTCTAAGTCTTCATCTAGCCCAACTGGATCCTCGTCATATATTGGTGAACTTTCATATATAACTACTGAATCCTCTTGTAATAACACTTGAGATCTGGAACTTTCCTCCATAACTTACCAATTAAATCTAAATTTACAGAATATTAAAGTGTCTGGGAAGTAGATTGGGTTGAAAACTTATGGAAACATGATGAATCAGGTCACAGAATCATACCGCTCTGATACCAACTTGTCACGATTTAAAATTGTGATATGCTTTATACAAGTGAATTTAAGTGATTAAATAGAGAAGAACCGGAAATAGTGAGAATAAGGAGAAGAATTGGAGAAAGAGAAATTTAGAGAAAGAAAAGTAGGATAGAGGGGAAATTAGACAGAACTGCAGAATATTTATTCGGACAGAAATATGAGAATATAAATTATCCATACGCTGTGTCCTGCAAACTGCTGCTACACATTTAAAATAAAACTACTTATAACTTCTAATAACTGCTCCTCATAATTATAGTAACTGCTACTTGGAATTATAGTAACTATTTCTGCTAGAAAATAACATGTACAACAATTATAGTTATGACAGATAATCATCTGTATCACATGAATTTTTTGTCCTTGCTTTTCTATCAATCTCTAATTTTGATCTTCCTCCCCAATCGCCGAAAGCAAGCAGCCTAGGTAAGCTTATAAATCTTCCAAGAAAGTTAGATTAGTATGCATATGGAATATGCTATGCTATCTTTAACTAGTGCCACTGCACTTTGTAGACACGCTTGATGGTGAGTCCAATTTTTAAGGGAACAGTGATGTAGGGGGTGGAGGAAGGGATAAACATGGCTCACAAGATTTATTAGTAATTTTCCTCTTTCATACCGCATCAAACAGGTGTTCATAATTTTGATGAACTAGCTAAGTGCCCCGTGTGAGTTGTTTTTTAAATAAAATTATTTTTAATTTATTTTATATAGTGATTATAGAATATATTTTTGAATTTCAAATCGACTTATTACTATTATTAGAATGACTATACATTTTGCTTAAAAACGAATGACTACAGATCACATATCGAGTGTTACTGATTCGATTCTTTTATTATTTTTAATTTAATATTAAGTTTTTATATAGTTTCAAAATTTAATATTTAGTTTTTATAATCAATCGTTCGTATTTATATATGGATTGTTAATTAGAGTTCAAAGTAGAGTGAAAACCTAGAAGCCTAAACATAGTATTTAAGTCATACTATATTGTATAATTAATTAACTAAATAAATTTTATAAAAAATAAAATTGTTGTAAAACAAAAAGTTATGCTCGTGATTTTAGTTTTAAAAGGTAATTAAATTTTAATTGGCAATATTTAAGGAATTTTTTGACATTAATTAACTTAAGGTCTCATATATTAAATAAAGTTGTTTACAAAAATTTAATCATTAATATATTTTGTAATATACATTACAATTTTTTTATATCAATTATTATTTACTAATAATATTTTTCTTATATTTTTAATATATAATTATTTAGGAATATAATTTTTGTAGAATTAACTAGTTGCCATTCTGAATTTAGTTTTAAAATCTAGCTAACTAAAATTTATTAACTAATATATAAGTTGGAGTTATTTTGTAATGTTAATCAACTAAAGGTCTCTTATATGTAATAGAATTGGTAAATAAAGTAATCGTTAATATATTTCTAATATATATATATATATAAAATATAATTTTGATATTTGTTATATGTACTCGTAATGTTTTTAATATAGTCATTTAGAGACTAAAGTTGAGTAGAAACTTAAATTAAGTAATATTTACTATATGACCAAGTTAATATTAAAGTTTGTAGGACCATAAAGAGATTTTTAGTTCTAGTTAAATTAATCGAAACACTATATAGGAGTATAAGATTTTTAGTTCTAGTTAAATTAATCGAAACACTATATAGGAGTATAAAAAGTGTTTTACTTATAGTTAAATTCTAGGCCCATACCAAAGACAAAAACCAAAAAACTAAATTTTGTCTTATTAGATATTTACTAGCTAAGTGCGAGAGTTTATTTTTAATTTCTTATTTATTCTATATATATAATTATTATAAATATTTTTTCAAATTTTAATTTAATTTATTGTAGAATGGCTACAAACTTTGCTTAAACAAACAATTACCAAAAACTTGCAATTGAATGTTAGTAATATGTTTATTTTTTTGTTGTTTTTAATTTAATATTCAACTTATATAGTTTTTAAATTTAATATTTAGTTTTTATTTTCAATCTTTCGAATTTATACATAGTTATATAGAGTTTAAAAATTAAATGAGTGAAACCTAAAAGCCTAAACTTGGTGTTTAAGGAATTTTACATGACATAAAGTTGTATATTAAATTATTAATAAGTTACCATCATGGTTTTTTTGTTTTTAATGGTAACTTAAATTTTAATAACTATATACAAGTGAAATTTGTTTCTAACATTAAGTAAAGATAATTAAAGTTTAATCATAATTTATTTTGTAATATATATTACACTTTTTAATATTAATTATTATTTTCTCATATTTTTAATATATAGTTATTTAGAAATAAAATTGTTGTAGAATAATAAGTTACCATTATGACTTTTGTTTTTAAAAAGTAACTAAAGTTTAGTCACAATATATAAGTCATAATTATTTTTAACATTAATTAACTAAATGACTCCTATATTAATTATTATGTAATCATAATATTTTTCTTATATTTTTAATATTTAGTTTTTTAGAGTCTAAAGTTGAGTAAAGTAAAATTTTTAAACATGTTTTTGAAGTTAAAATTTATTGTATAACTAAATAATTAAAGAACTATAGAATAAAATTATTGTAGAATAATAAGTCAACATTAAAGATTATAGAACCATAAAGAGAATTTTTGTTCTCTAGCATTAACTATTAATTTTTTTTAATAGTGAATAATTTCACAACTTAACTTGTTAATTGCATATAATTTGGTTTAATTTTATTATTTTGTTGTTTATTATTAAAATCTTATGATGTTACACCATGATCATATTCTGTTGGGGTTGGAACACAATTATTCCTTTTGAATCAGATCAATTCATATTTGAAAGAGGTTCATCAAATAATATAATATTAATTATAGTAGACAATTGGATGTGGTTTGTATTTATTTTATTATTTTTAAGTAAATGTTTTAATCATTCTAATATCAATAGTAAGTTAATTTATGAAATTCATTTTTTTTATAAACATCATATATAAAACAAATAAAATATTAAAAATAATGTTATTTATAAAATAAACATGTGTTTTACCTTTTTAAAAAAAACTAAAATAATAAGCACTCATAAAACACTATCATTATGTGTCATTATAAGTCGACCCTAGTTGATTATTACAATTGTATATTTTAGTATAATAGCTATATTATAATTATTATGTTGTTTACGTCGTAAATACTAATTCAAATTGCTCCAGCTTAATATAGCTTACTTATGTGTCAATATTTTAGTTTGTGGATAATTATGGTATAATAGTAGAAAATTTGTTACTATATGAATCCGTAGGTGTTTTAATTTAGGCTCATGAGAATCAATATTAATAAAGGACTTTTATACGAAATAAAATTGTTATAAATAATAAGTTACTCTAAAGTTTTTCAGGATCATAAATAGTTTTTTGATTCTAGTTAAATTCTAGGTTTAAAAAGTTTTTTAATAGTAGTTAATAAAATAAAATAAAATCAGGTGACTTTAAAAAATGTTTTAGTGGCAGTTAAATTCTAGTCCCATACCAAAGACCGAGGACCAAAAAAATTAATTTTGTCTTATTACATATGTATATCGATATGGGTATTAGCTTATTAAGCAGCTGACCCCCAACTCCCCCTTCTCAAAAAAATAACGAAAATGAAAAACTACAAAATATTTATCTATTTCCCCGTTTTTCATTTGGTTCCTTGCCACTCTAGGGGAAAAACTAATACAAACCTGTTTTTATTTTATATTGGCCTTGTACGTGAAATATTAGTAGTTGCCACTTTCTTTTTTTGCTTTTTCATAGTCTATATCAATATGTGCAGTCGCACAAATAAATTTACTCAATGCTGGTCCAGATAGTGCAGGTTTATGTGGGTGTCTAGGTTACTTTGCTTTAGGCTTGAATTGGTATGCTAGCAAATTTGACACTATATTTAGCTCGCTAGATATACAAAATTGGTGCAACTTGTAAACCTCGATCTCTTGATACAATTCTGTGATCACTTGATACAATTCTGTGATGGTAGAATATGTGAACTTAAGAGTGCATCTGGAATGGCCATTTGAGAATAACTGCTTTCTCAATAATTGTTTTATCATCATTGTTATCCTTATTTTTCGTTCCCAAGGCAAGTCCCACTTGCCTTTTGGTTTTAGGTTGAAGTTGACAGTTCTAGTACCAATCTTTTTCCCATTTGATGATGAGTAATGTGTATATCATCTGTTGTCCTCCCTCCCTCTGTGTAGCTTTTCTTATCCAAATTTTGTTTACCTACAAATATTAAGCATAAGAAATTCCGTAAATATTTGGTTGGAAGATAATTACTTACTATCCTTTTCTTTGTGTAGATTGAAATACTACTGGGGAAGACTGAGAAGTTCGACGAGTTAATGGCTGCTGAGGCAGAGGAAAGAGAATTTGCAGCAGATGGTGAGGAGCAGAACTGAGCTTGATTTTCATAGAAATTTGATATGCTCGACTTGCCTAGTAATGAACATCAGTAACCAACCCTCTCCTTCCCTACCTCCTTCCCTCGTCTCATCAAAAAAAGAAAAAGAAAAAGAAAAAGGTAAAAGAAAAACGATGGTAAAAGACAAATAGAGAATAGGGATAGCTCTTAGGTTCATTTAGTTGCAAGAATTTCCTTTCAGGAAAAAGTGGTTATTGTTATTGGGTATTCATTTTTTTGTTGTTGAAGTCTATACATGGGGATTTATTGCTGATGCTTTAGAAATTTGTACCTGAATGCTGATTGATGCTTTTGAAGTTTGTATCTGAAATAAGTTTTGCAAAACTCGTGAAATCTACCCTTCCTAGCATCCTAACATGCTTTTAACCTCAATAGTATTTTTTCAAATACTTGGGCGAATTGGATTTTAGCTATTATCACCAAATGGTTATTCATTTTCAAATTGCAATTTGCCAATAATCAAAACTAGTTCAACTTGCCAAAGAAAAATATCAAAAATATCCGTGACATAATAATATGTCGGTGTCAATGTTAGGCATTGTATCGTAGTACTCCCTCTGTCCAATTTTATTCGTTATAATTGATTATTTAAGGTCAAATTTCCCATTTTAAAATTAATAATTAAACAAGTGTACAATAAATTTTGAAATTAAATAAGTTCACTTTGATAAAATATTCCATGTACTTTCTTATGATAATAATTGTGTCTATATCTAATAAATTTAAAAATAATTTTTGATTTTAAATATGGTCAATTTGATCATAAAAAAATTAATTAAGACAAGTAAAGCTGGATGGACGGAGTATTATTTAACATCTCACATTAGCATGTACTGCTATATTTCCTGCCTTCAAATGTGTTTGAACCCATCTTTCAGTGCTACTAGATGTATATCCCCTTCCCCTAACTGAATTGAAGCTATTTTTTTTTTAAAACTTTTATAATTAATGTGAAGCTAGGTTACTGTATGTAAAATTGTTACAGACCACTAATTACCTTGTACCCAACTATCGAAACTGAAATAAGTTTCCATTTTGCTAGTCAAATAGTAAAATCAAACTACTGGAATAATACACTGTAAGAGCATATTAGCCATGTTCTTATCAGGTACAAGAGGATTCAAGCCTTCTGAATACTAGTCAAAATGGTGTGTTTTGTCCTTTTTGACCAGTGGCCAGATAGTGTGTTTCTTTTTGTACCTAAACACATAGTTTAGTATCGTGTACTTTCTATAGCATGTAACTTGTGCTTGCATATAGAACTTGTGTTCTATAAGTTACATTGCTTATAAATAATTGGTTCGAATTGTTTTCTACCACAAGGAGAATTTTTTTTTCAAGTTGTAAGTGAGAATTGGAGGGAACCAAACAAGTTTTGTTGAGAAAATTTATGTTCGGTTTTGTTTGGTTTCTTCCAATATCTCATTTCCAACTTTTCAACTATGTGACACGACCATTGTTCAAGGTGCAAGTGAGAATTGGAGGGAACTAAACAAGGATTTACTGAGAAATTCTGTTCTATCTGTTTAGTTTCCTCCAATATCTTATTTTCATCTTCTGGACAAGGCATCGACACTCTTAATCAAGTTTGTAAGTGAGAATCGGAGGGAACTTAATAAAGTTTTTTTCCCCCTAGAAATCTTTGTTCTACTTTGTTTAGTTTACTCGAATATCTGGTTTCCATCTCCGTTACTAGGCACCAACAATCAATCTTAACGAGTTGTAAGTGAGAATTGGAGGGAAATAAACAAGATTTGCTATTGTGATCTTTGTTCAGTTTTGTTTGGTTTCCTCCAATATCTCATTTCCAACTTCTGGAATTATATAGGAGGTTCTTGACATATTTTTTGACACATTTTTATACTCTTAGAGTCTATTCTTGGTTTGAGCCTAATTGTTGTAATATCAGTTTCTTATTTGCCAAGTGAATATTTATTTTTTTGGCAAAAAAAATGCAAGAATATTCATTTAATATATATATATATATGAAAAATGATCCATAGCATGTATTTGCTATGAATGATAATTGGGCAAATAACATCTCCACCATACATTACATAAATTAATGGCTGAGATTTAAAAGGAAACTAAGCCATCCGCTAGTTCAGCTAGCGGACGCGGGAAAAAAAATTTCGGACAGATTTGTCCCTTTTGCATAAATCGCTCAATTTGGTTTCTTTCACCAATAATTCTGTAGTCCACGCCAACGAAATTGAGGGAAAATAGCAAGAATGTGCTCAAACTTCTGTGTACCAAGAGTAGGCCGAAGCCGGTCTCATTAAAAGTGAAGGACTTTTTTGGTGGAAATTCCTGCAAGGTTGCAAGGTTCGTTTTTTCATGACTTGGATTTCTTCATTAGAGTCATTTGGTGATAGAGAATTGTTTACAATAGAGGCTTTGTTTAATTCATACCCAAATGGGTGTTTGTTAATTGTGTCAAATTCTATGGATTCAATAAGGGGAAAGCAGATTTTAAGGCCCTTTCGGCACATGGGTTTTCGGGTGACTGCAATTTCACCCGATTTCAGTTATTTATTTGAGAACACTGGCGCAGAATCTTGGCTTACTAGGTTAAAGAAAGGGGATGTGCATCCTGGGGAAATTTCTTTGGGTCAAAACCTTTCAAATTTGCTTAGGCTTGGTTTACTATACAAGTTTGGTGGGGTTTATATAGATACTGATGTTATAGTTTTGAGAAGTTTTAAGAAGCTAAGAAATGCGATAGGGGCACAGGCTATTGATGCCGAAATAAAAGGTTGGACTCGGTTGAACAATGCAATTATGATCTTTGATAAAGGGCATCCCTTGCAATAAATGGGGTACTAGAGAAAGAGAAGAAATCTGAAGTTTTGTACTAGAGAAAGAGAAGAAGAGGGATGCACGTGATCTGATATTGCTTAATATTTGAGATCTAAAGTTTTGCCAAGGCGTTAATGACGAGAAAGAGAAGAAGAGGGATGCGCGTGATCTGATATGGCTTAATAGTTGAGATCTGAAGTTTTGCCAATGCGTTAATGGCTGAATTGGGGGCAATTTGGTCTAAGATTATTTTTTTTATGCATCTGCTAGTTGAACTAGCGGATGACTTTGTTCCCTTTTAAATCTCAGCCATTAATTTATGTAATGTATGGTGGAGATACTATTTGACCAATTTTTATCCATAGCAAATACTTGTTATGGATTATTTCCCTATATATATGTGTGTGTTGAAATTCCTTGGGGATATTACCAATTGAACCAAAATTAAACTCAGGGATTGTAACAAGTTTTCAGGGTAGAGAAAAAACACTTCATAAAATGTACAAAGCTTAAGAGTTCCAAATTAGGGGTGTAAACGGTATTAAACGGATACGAATATAGGTATATCCGTATCTGTATCCGGAAAACCAATTCGCTATCCGTATCCGGTATCCGGCGGATTTTAAAAATATTATCCGTATCCGGTATTCGGAAAAATATTCGAATACGGATAATATCCGTTACCGTTTATTTTATCCGAATAGACAAATTATTCGGATATCCGAATATCCGAATTCGTTTATCAGTAACCTAATATAAAATTCATTCAAAATATTTACGAAAAAAAATTTAAAGTTTAAATCATACATATTAATTAAACACAATTTAATATTTAAACCATATATATTAATTAAACATCCTAATCATAAAGGGAAGAAAATGTCAAACACATCATCATCATAAAAATTACAAGATTATAAGTGCAGAGATTTATATATATGTATGTTGGGTTAATCAATTTCTGCCTCCGTTACGTTCTGCCTTGCAAAACTCTCGAAGATGGCAGCTTTGGCTGGAGTTGGTATAGGCAAAAAGCTTTGCTTCACATCCATGAAAATCTGGGAAGAGTGATCTGCCTCACTGCTTGAAAACTCCGCATGACTAAGGACTGAAATGGCAGAACTAGAAAACCCAATCATCTCACTAGCTTTTGCCTTTTCGGTGTTTCTCTGCAGGAACAGTATGGAAGTCAATTTAAAAAATTCTTTCTCCAGAAGTTGCAAAAGCAGGTTTAATGTAAACTCAAGCAGCAGTAGAAAAAAATCAACATGTAACAAACTGCAACATTACTAATATATGGCTAAATCCTCAATAAGTATATAATGGGGTTTAAGTGTCCACTAACCATTTAGTGAGCAATATAATTTGTAGCCATAAAACTAGATTTTATTCCAAAAGCTCTATAATTCCAAAGGTTTGTACAAAATCTTAGGTAAATCTAGCCAGACACTCTGGTGCATATATATATAAGTAATATTAAGCTACTGCATTAGAAAAACTTACAAATGTTAAGCTCATGATCCTCACTATCTCCAATGGTAGCACCAACTTCAATTGTGGATTCTCCAGCTGTATATAAATAGTAAACATAAATAAAATTAGTACAAGTATTGAACAATTTAGAAAAATGTTAAATTATTCATACTTACATTTACCCATTTCAACTTCCGGTAACCAATCTTTGACGCACATTAGAGTTTCCACCGTTGTCGAATTTAATGATGCACGAATGTCGGTGATAAGTCTACGTGCGTGGCTAAAAGATGACTCCGAAGCAACGGAAGAAGAAGGAATAGCAAGAATATCCCGAGCCATCTTTGCAATTGTTGGAAACTTAGGTCCATAATGTTTCCACCAATGCAAAATATTAAAATCTAGTGGATTGTCATCATCCAAAGGGTGCAAAGTCTCTTCAAGATATTCCTCCAACTCACTTTTTTTCATAACATTAGATGCACAATCTTTTGCTACAAACTTCTTAAATGAGAAAATTTCACTTGGATTACTTTTTGACTTTGATAAATTATCTTCATGGCTTATGGATGAAATACTAGTGTCACCCCTTGCTTCAAATCCACT